>CABFOQ010049291.1:0-20540 GCA_900660455.1 Gephyroberyx darwinii | reverse complement strand
GTCAACAGCTTGGAAGAGTGAGAGAGTAGAGCCCTTCTCACTGATTCAGGAGTCTCGGGATTCACTGACATAGTTTCAGGAAACCGTGGACAAGAGGAATTAGCTGTCATTAGGAATATATAATATATATATTCCCAACTGTCAATGATGACAGGGCAGACGCCAACAGAGTGATGTTGTTGATAGCGGCTGCGCTCTGGGTGAACAGACACGTGCCTTGTCCGCCATTGCGGCTAGCTGCTGTCATTGTTAGCTGTTAGCTATATTATATAGTCCATATATAATAGCCATATTATAATTTCCATATACAATATAAATACATATTCCCAATTGTCAATGATCAACAGGGCAGACGGGAGGGGGCAGCAGTTTCTCGTCTGGACACTACAGCGCCCGGAAGTGCCGAGGGGAGACTCTAGGCGAGGTAAGCCACTCGCCTGTTGAGCGCTCCAACCCTCTACCCTGGTCAAATCGGCAAATGACTTACCTGGAGCTTTAAGGGATGACGGGTCCTTGGCCGCATCATTTAGGTTGAGCCGGACCGGTGAGAAAGAGCGGGCAGATGATGAGAGAACGAGATGAGCTCATCTGAGCCGAGAAGACGGATGAGCTCCGTGACCAAGATAGTAAATTAGATAGAGAGGAGTCACTAGCGGCGACAAACAGTGCGTCCGGATCGGGATCTCCACTGCTCGTCCTGCCATCATCTACCTCCATATCAGGAGGGCCGACAGCATCAAAAATGCCGAGCGCCTCGAGATATCGGGAGTGGCGATCTAGCCGTGAGCCTATCCCTGGGAAAGGAAAAGCAAGCGGCACAGTCCGCCGTTCTTTCCACGGCGGCTCTCCAGCAGAAGATCCGCTGGGCAGGAATTACAGCTCTTGGCCCTGAAAAGGGCTGATCAAGGAATTTATATATCTTTAGCTTAGGTGTTCGCTGAAAGAAAAAAAAGAGGACGAATGGCCGGCTAGCACGGCATTATATACAGGTGCTTGGGGGTGGAGCCCCAGCTGATAGGTGCATCACGCGCATGAGCATAGCCCATAAGGCGAAGCCTACGAGAAATAGAACTGATGACTCACTGATTATTCTTATGTTGGCTCAGGGATAGATATTCTACACACAAGTCCATACACAACAACAACAGTTTAGAATTTTCTTTTCAAGTATGACTTAGTATAACTTAGAGTTACAGGAAACTATTAATGCTAGCTCCGGTGATGCTTCCTGAGTTATGTGTGCTTCGATAACATCATGTCTGCTTATTTTCTCCGCTAGCTAACATTAGCTAGCTAACATTCTGTGGTTTGACACACTTTTGCTTGCTCTGGTGAAATTGAAGCCTTTTCCAACAATCAATCTTGTCAAAACAAAAAAGCAAATCACTGATTAACAACATCACGGTAGTTCTAAAACCACGTAGCTATCGTTTATGTAGCCTACATCTATTTTTCGGGACAACACAAAGAATGTGACCTCAAATTTCCTGTCCAGCGCTAGCTTAGGTGGATGTGCTTGTCCGATTTTGGTAAACAGCGATCTAATTGACTTGACTTGTCACAAAATACGTGTATATTGTTATGAAACTCGGCACATACATTAGTAAACCTGTTTGAATACTGTGAACTGAGTGTTTGTGGGGGATCATCACCAACGTTTTGCAAGAAAAATGGAAAGAAGCATGTCAGACAGGGATGTGTCCAATAAGGGACTACGGAAAGCATTTTCTCAAATCTTTGTTTTACACCAAAACATTCAACAGCGCAAAGCTGAATTCATTTATTGTCTGATATGAGTGTAATTCTGCAGCCCTGACACAAATTTGATCTTGTTCTAATTTAAATTTGATATTTTCACATACATTTGGAAATTATGAGGTGACTACGTTGAGGTGACTAAAGCTCATACACAAACACATTCACAGTAGATTCATTATCTATTCCCCATCAGTTTCTAATGTGATTATCATGCATAATGCATTTCTTGTGTACTCAAAATGCACTTACAATGCCTTATGATATAAGGCAAGCAAAGTATTATCCAAACATGCGTAAAAGGTGATATTTTGAAACAGAAACTGATACTTATTTTTTTGGATGATAGTCATGGTAAAGTGAGGATGCCCATATAAATTAACTTTGGGTTGTGAAGTGGAATTCATTCTCTCCCCAGACCATTGAATATAGCACAACCCCAGAGCAGCGAAATCAGAGCGAGGCTTTGTTTTCCATTACCGGCCTGCCCAAGAACATAAAACAATAGTGCACTGTTGCAATATTAAGCAGCCACTTTCCTTTAAGTGTGCTCAAGCCATGCGTTACAGGGCAACCGTCCTGTCAAGGTGAGAGTAAACTGGTGTGTCCTTTGTTTGAAAACAGAGGGCTCTCCTAACTGCAAGCGCACACAGTGCTTGTTTCTTGTTGTCTGATTAGTTTTATATTATTACTATATTATTATTTTAATGTGTGTGTTCAGTTGCTTTACAAATATTAGATTATCCAACATCCTGCAGGTAAGTAGGCATGCTTCCCTAATCAAATGTTAATTTGGGCAAAGACAAAGACCCCAACAAGGTGCCCCACCTTTCCTATTTATGTTTAAAGAGAATATATGACACTAATAGCAGTGCCTTTTTTCCTGCCAACTTTCTACAATTGGTCCTCCACTGAAGGGCTTCACTGGGAGAATTTATTTGATGTAAGAATAATGGACATTTCAATACTACCTCACGATGTGTACTTGCTTCTTGAATAGGGCTGTCAAAATGTCACTTTAAAGAGCCTAGCAATCACAGAGAAGCCAACAAAGATGTGAACATCTTGCTGAGTGCTTGTAGGAAAGGGAATTTACATTAAAGCTTAGTTTTAGAGCGCAATGTTCTTAAGATAATTATTTTTACCCTTTTCATAAAACAGCATATTCTCCACCGGGTTTTCCAAATTAGCCTATTGAATCTTCATTGTGGGCAATACATATCTGTGATTTCCTTTATGGATATGAGTCATTCACACAGAGAGCCATAATATTTGTCTTAGAGCATTATGAGTTTCAGAGCAAGTCTTGAGAATGAATACTGCGGCACAAAAAAAATCTCTATTAAAATGACAAAACATTCATAATTTCTGCCTTCAGTTCATTTTACAGCCTTTGAATGTTGATCTAATTAACCATGGCGGTTTGTAGTGAAATCAGGCACTGCTTTACAAAGACCAAATGTGCAGTCATTCTCTTTTAACTCTTATTGAATGGTTGTTTATGGTTCTTTAAATGATGTTTTCTTCGATGAATGTAATAAATAGGAATCAGATGCAAAGAAAAGTTATCTATGTACATTTTCTTTTTGATTTGCCTTTTTGCAAGTGCTGAATAATATCAAAGTCAACTTGTTTCTATGTTCCATTTTGGTGCGTTTGTACATCGAGGGCTCTCTGCCAATTGAAACAGGGTAGATCATGCATCCTTTTTTGAGGCTGGAGTCTGGAGAGGAGGGTGAGAGTCACCTAGATGGGCAATAAAGGAACAGTGGTGCGTATTATACCTCATAATGTCTGAAAAACAGATTCAAGACACACATTTTCAAGGCATGTTTTTTTTTTTTCGACAATGGCAATTGCTAGGTTAACTTTTGTTTTCCACCATGTTGCAAATAATATAGTTGCAGAAACCAGGTGAATATTATTGTAAATAATCCTTATACATCCATATTGCTGTAACAAAGGTGTTATGAATGAATATTGAGCAAATATAAAGTATAAATTGTAGTATAGTGACATGTAGTCACATTCAACACATGTTTACTGAGGTGTCCTGAGATAGAGCTTGACACACCCCCATTGTTACCATTTGATGCATTCTTGATATTGGAGATCATAAAATAAACATGTTGTAAATGTCTTGCAGCGGATGTCAAACGGCACTTCAAAGGAATTCTTAATCATCCCGACTACAATGCCTGAAGCAAATGCTCATTACAAATATTTTGATACATGGTGTTAAAGGTCTCATAGTATTCACTTTGTATTCACTTTTTCAAATGCGCATTGATTCAAGATAAGAACAACACCTCATAATGCACCGTATTTGTGATAAACTGTGACCTATTTGGCTCTATGAAACCAACACCCCCCTTGTATTGCTGTTTTGATGTGTGTGCTTTCACCCCTTTGTTTCTATTCCTTGGTAATTGCCCAGGGGTGCTGTAGGTTTGATGTTACATGTGTATATTTCACTTGGGTTTGAGGTAGAGATTAGCAAATCTATTTGAATGTTTCCTGGTTAGCTCTCACAGCTTCACACTTTAGTCCAGATAAGAGTTACACAGAGAATGTGATTAATGTCCTTACAAAAAAAGACACTTTATACTTCCCGTATGAAAATTTCACATTCCGGTTTAGAACATTGTTCAACTAGCATGGGTCCAAAAACCATGTGTGCTTTGAATTCACATCTGTATTGTCACGGGGCTTTTTTGTAGAATCTTTTATTAGTAGAAGCAAGTTGAAATAAATTGAAACAAGAACCCATCTTAAAACACTGTAGGTCCTCTATCCCTGCAACAATGTAAATGTTTTATGGAGCAACCACTGTAAAGCCTTTATAAATTATTTTGTGATATCAGTAGCAACTGTTTTTACAATAACACTTGAAAGCAAATTGTGTTAGAATATTAATCTGTAGGCAAGCATGGAATCAATGAAGATAAATGAGATGATAAGCAGCATGATTTTTAAAGCATACAATAGTTGCTCCCAGTCCAATGAGCCATCACATACCTCAATGTGGTTTCAGAATCTACAGATGATCAAAAAACAGCCAATCAGGAAAGGGGGAGGGGCTTAAAGCACAACTGATGGCACACTCCAACAAGTCATCATACATCTCAATTCAGCTTTGGGATTGCTCATCTGAGTCTGACAAGCTGTCACTCATGTAAATGCAACTTTGGGATCAATAGATATAGGCAATCACACATCTTACTGGACTTCAGGATCAATACAGCCAATCAGGAAAGGGAGGAGAGGCTTAAATGACATAACTAATTGACAGAAAACTCTCTCCCGAGTCCGACAAGGTCAGAAGATATGGATTCTGAAAACCAGCACAAATGTAGCTAATCTGAGGTTCTAAAATGTAATAGATAGATACTTTATTGATCCCCGGGGGAGAAATTCTGTTTATTCTTATTCTGAAATAACTAGAGTAATTTTAATTCTAACCAACATTTTGGTAGCATCGTCATTAAACACTGTTGGTCACATACCTGCATGAAAAAGTCAAAATGAAAAATGTGAGCATCAATGACAGGTTTTTACTTTACAAGCTACAGACGTAGCATCAGCAGATATTAACTACACCAGACATCTCTTGATTATAATAATAGAACCCCCTTGACCCCACACAGAAAAGTGGATTACCGGGTGCAGTCGGAACTGGATGCACTAAAAAGTAGGTTTGATGGTAAATAAGTGCACAGAGGGATGAGAGGCTTCCTTCCAAACAACTTGCAATTCAAACGTCTACAGCAAAATGACACCAAAAAAAAAAAAGCTTTTCTACAATGCCAAGGTATCCCCTTAAGATAAAAGCCAAAGTCTGTGTCTCTATTTTCTATTGGTGTCCTTCCCAACCACTGATGGATGTGGTTTCACCTTAACCTACCTCCAGCTTTTATGCACTTAGAGACGTCTGCATCTTTAACTCTCTCTGCCGTGAACTTCTTAGAAGGCTTAATAACACCTAGCAATATCACTGTCTGTATTACTGCTATATTGCTGGCATGTCTCCAAAACAAAGAGAAGCAAGTCGGTCCTTTTTGGTACCTGCTTGGCTACCCTTGACTCTCGCTGCTGTTAAGCCCAATCTCAAGAAGGACCGCATTGAAAAATGCAGATGACATCACAAGGTCGATACTTAATGATTAAAAAGGAAATGCACACTGGAATGGCTGATGTGTTTTTGACATTGGGATGTTAACAATTTTACACCAAAGTATTTTTTCATTTGATCATCATTAGTTTTCAATTAAATGCACACCAGCGTGCCATTTGCCAAAGTCTATAAATGTAAGGTTTATCCATGGCCATGAGAGGAAGCGGGACACACACACACACACCTCTCTCCCTGCATGTCCTTTTCTGTCCCATGGTAACGACTGAACACAGATGCTAGAATGATAGATTTGTCGTGTTAATCAGTTGAAAAACCTGGGCTACAATTAAAACCCCTGAATAACTGTAGTGTAAACAATTGTTCCTCCTCCAGTGGCCCATGAGAATCTAAGGTTATGCATCTCTATTTACAAATATGTCACCTGCAAGCAAGAATTATTGCTATGCTGTGTGCGCTTGTTTGCAGAGTTTGCAATGGCGCGCAGCAGCAAGTGTGTGTGTTTTGATTTGTGTTGTGGGCCAGTTAAGTTCTGGAGAATCAGCCCATCAAATGGAATTGACAACCAAAAATATTCTTTAGGGGAAGCCTGATCAGGCTTGTGTTCGCCATGTACTCTAAAGCAGGAGCCCTGCAATACAGTAGCTCAAGGAAGGACTCGTGAGATTTCAGGGTTTTTATGTCCTTATTCCAAAAGTTTGTCATCTCCGCAGTTCTATCCATTGCAATAGTGTCTGTTGTTAGTCCTGCCACCAATCATAGTCAAGCCTCCCTAGAGAAGTGCCGAGCTCCTGGCAAGTTTCATGAAAATAGACCGGGACCTCTCTGTTATCTCTTGGATTTCTGCTGATTTAAGCTGTTCTGAACCCATTTCACCACGAGTGCTAGAGGAGATTGTATCATCTGTGAAGTCTGCTACCTGTCCTCTGGATGTTGCTCCACAAAATCGCTCTAAAAAGGTCATCGATACACACTTCAGCTATCATCGACTCACTGGCCGCGTGTATTTTACCCTGGCTCAAAATCCACCTTCAAAACAGAAGGACGTAGAAAGTTTAGTGACATCACTCAGAAGACATTAAATGATTGTGAACAATTTGTTATGTTACATCTTATGCATTCATTTTGTAAATTGTCTTAATCCATTAAATCCAACCAGTGACTAAAGTGACTCATATGGGCTTTTAAAAGACAAGAAACAATCAGATTTTAGAGCATGTAATAACACAGAGGCCACCCTACTTCAATAATCATAAAATAACATAAGGCGTTTATTGGATGCTGTTATCAGAATCACCTTGCAATACCATTAATGCGTATATTTTTAGCATGGGTAGTACCGCAGGGAATGAAATCCCTGAACCTGGCAGTTTTGTTCTACCACTGAGCCACACGGGACTGCTGGAAAGTAATAAAGTGACCACTGACTGTTCTTGGTTTGTAAATGTCACATTTTAATTTTTTTTTAGTTCTAAGTGCAGTGTGTAACACCTCAGATCACAACATTTTGATTAACCACCTCAAAAACAGGATGCCATTTATAAATCAGTTAAATATTTCAGCCCTTGCCTTTTTAGCAGAACCTGTTTATCATCCTCTGCAAACCTCACTTTCAGGGTCTCATTATGCTCCCTCTTTGCCACATTTCTGATATACTTTTTCTGCACTATTTTGATTAGCCCTTCCATCATGCATCACAGGAACCTTATTGGGACTTGTACTCAATACTTATGGATGCTTCATATTTTACAACAAAAAACAAATCCATCATCATCTTATTTATCCTTCCCAGCTTAGATCATCTGAAATGAAAGGGTAAAGTTTAGTGTCAATTTACTCTCTAAGTTTTGATGGTGGTTGTTCAGTTCTGCTTTTTCTAGCTGAATAATATTTCTAAAGTGTTATGGTTGCCATCCTTATCCTTAGAAAAAAATGCTTTCATCTCCTCACATTTAGACAACTGGAGCTCTTTTCATACCTGCAGCAGCCAAATGTTCTTCCTATACAGTATCTGCAGCTTGCAGAATATGCAGCTGCAAAGCTTTTAAATGTGTTGGAGAAGATGACAACAATTGCCCCAGGTTAAAATTTGAAGATTTTATTGATTACTTTCTAAGTTCGACCCCTTGCTACATCTCAGACCTTGTAAATTAAAGGTGATCAGGCCTTTGCCATGGGGGCCCTTAGGCTTTGGAGCAGCTATCTAGAAGAGCTAGCAAAGTAATTATTTTTTAAATCGCTACTTAAAGGGGCAATAAGTAAGGTTTTTACTGCCCTGTAGCGCAAAATGACCATAATATGTCTGTAAAGGGTTCATAGAGTTGTTGATCAATACCAATGAGTCAATGATTACTTCTGCAGGGGCTGAGATTTCTGGCTTTCAAAATTCACTCCGGCCCTAACACTGTTTAAAAACCAAAGCTCCTCGCCCATTGGAATTTCAAAACACTCCCAAGAGATATGCTGTATGCAACACTAAACACGATGACTTCTGCTGGACTGATTATTTCAGTTTTAAACATTTCCTGTAAATCAAAAGTTTCCTTTAAACATGCACTTCACGGGTTGAAATTTCAGTGTAATTAACAATGCTAAGTTGTAAGCCATTTCACCTATTGACTGTCACTATCATATTGTATAATGAAAAAGATATTGTAATGCAGTATACTATGTTCATGTGATTCCCTACAGCCAACCACCTACAGACACCTGTATCAGAATGACATGGCTTCTATTGTCACGCATGCTCTGATGAAGGTCACTACCCTCGTTTGACATGGCCAGCGTAAATTGGTGAAATAGAAATCTGTCTATTTTGTGCAGAACACCTGTGTGTGCTGCATTTTGCCTTTTGGACACTGGAATGTTGACATATGTTGTCGGTTTAGCACCACCAACAGAGAAACATTGAGAAGGCCATTCTTTCCGATATCAAGATACAACGCGATTTTATCGTTTGTGTCAATCACATGCCGCTGTAACTCAAGGGGACGGGGGCTTGTTTTAAGCGTTGCTTGATATTTTCTGTGCCTTTTATATCTGTGAAGCTATTTGGAAAATGGTGTTGTCTTAAAATGTGCTATATTAAACAAGATGCTATTTTTTAGAGCACGTAGCTTGCCACAATAGATTCTGTTGAAGCTTCCAGCCCCGGTATGATAGCACACTATGACTGACCCGTGGGGTGGGTGGAGCATAAAGAGATAAACTACCACATTTTCTTTTCAGTCATCCTGTCAATGATGAGTAAAAGAAAGAGCCTTTCGCTGAAGATGTGCATGTGTGTACAAATGATAATGCTTCCTTTGTGAAATGGAATGATTTGCCACATCATACAGCAATCATCTAGCGTTTTGATATAGACCACCGCAAGATATTTGGTTCGTCTGTATGCCTCCACAAATACCTGCCAATCAAAACAACTTGGAGGGAAAACACAGGTGGGGAGGAATCTGAAACAGCTGTTCCCTTATTCACCAGCACACAGAGATATTTACAACATGTTTGTTTGTGGATGATGATGTGTTCTGATGAAAAAAACAATGAAAACAGTGTCCTTTTCAGCACCTCGAAACAGACGTTTGAAATGCAGATGACAGTGGTGCATTTTTGCAAATTGTGGTCTGTTGGGAGTACTGGGCAAGCTCCAACCATACAAGGAACTGGAAGAGTAACACTGCTGCATAATGTGTTAAGATAATTATTATTGTATGTTTTTCTTTGCATAGAACGTTTTTGTTCTATGCAAAGAAAAACATACAACATCAATCAATATTCTTTTTTTAAATGTTAAAGGTATTCGATCCATATCTGTCAACCAGATTTGTGTCGTTGGTGTTCCTCCGTATATTTTCCACTGGACCTCATCGTCTTGTCAGCCTCAGTATAGGTGACACGCTATTGCACGGCAGAATCACTGGAACTTGAGGTTTAACTTCCCCAGACGTTTCGCAGTAATTGTGTCACAAGGGTTGGCTAACATCTCATGGTTAATATCTCGAGATCCTCATCCAGATGCAATGGCTGATCAATACTCCACAGAAATGATAGTATACATGAACATCCTATCAATTATTCAGCAGCATTCTGTATCTATTCACCACTGGTATTTACATGTCCGATCTACACGGGTAAAAAAAAAATGTTATATCTGGGGATTGCATTGTAGATTAAAGAGAATATTGTATCTCCTGCATATATGATGCAGTGAAATAGCTGCAATCCCGCTACCCCTTCTATGGTTTATACAACGGTTAGTTCCCACTGAGCGACATGAATAGCTGCCAATCACTTGGGTTGTTAAGTGTGAAGGCATCACAGGTGCCACGTAACTTCAGCTCTATTATTCAGCTTTGTTCATTATTCATGATAACCTAGGTTTTTATGTTAAAAAATAAAATAAATGAATGTTAGCAATACTCCACACAGTTGAAATGTC
Source organism: Gephyroberyx darwinii (assembly GCA_900660455.1). Taxonomy (NCBI): domain Eukaryota; kingdom Metazoa; phylum Chordata; class Actinopteri; order Trachichthyiformes; family Trachichthyidae; genus Gephyroberyx; species Gephyroberyx darwinii. The sequence goes on along the minus strand of CABFOQ010049291.1, from coordinate 10,215 downwards.
TCCAGAATGTCATTGTCATTGTTAGCTAACTAGTGAACCTGGATGCATTTCAAAATATAACTTGATTTTCAGATGTATTGTGATGAGTGGCTTGAAGTTACCCAGCATGCAGTAGTGGCAGTAGAGAGGGCAAGAAAGGAGGGCAACATGAGATCGATTTTGTATCAATACCAGTATCAATACATATCATAACATGTAGTATTAGCAGTTACTTCAGGCTCAGAGCTGGATTGAACAGGTATTTGAACACATCCACTCCAGATCACGTGGCCTTGGGGCATTATAAACAACGTGGAACTCAAGGGCGCTAATAGCATACTCCTCTGGCTGGTGAAGAAGAAGACGAGATGGGAGGGCAGAGATACAACCGCACACACCGTCACAAAATATAATCCACCACACGCACGCCTGCAATCTGAATCACCCCAGAGGCCTCTTTAACAAGGTTCGGTTCAACCTCCAGCATTGTGTTGGGCATAGGCAAAAAATAGGGCAGCGGAGAGCTCAAAGCATCGTCGCTCACCATCAGAAGTGACCCAAACAGGAGGAAATATTACACCTCGTCTTATGAGAAATGAAGATTCACAAATAACCAGGATTTCCTGCTTGTAAAGCCTGATGATGATGTAAAGCCTCTTATGTTCCAAGCTGGAAAAAATATCTACAGCAAGTGGTCAGTACTGTAAATGCTTCACTATTTCATCAACACCCAAAGAAGACTAATGTCCCCCATCATGAGTGAATCATATTAACCCCCTAGATCATCAAAATGGCTGCTCCAAGTATGATCTACAGTACACAAAACCACTTCCTTAAGGTGCACCAGTGATTCTCGGATTCCAGTCCTGACACAAGGGAAATCATGGTTTTCAGTAAAGCAATGGCAGTAAGCCCAACAAGAATAATGATAATGGATGGTGTTTGCCGTGTGATTTTATTCTTGCGTCTCACAGCCCAGACACCTGCCAGTCACCTCCAGTGAAGCATGCAGTCCAACCCCTATATTCTGGACTCATGCTTCAACATGTGTGCATGCAATTATGGAAGTCAACAAAATAAATGGTATCCAGCAGCGATGTCAGATTACAAAACTATTTTCACTTTCTCTATTGTTATCTTAACAGTAGGCCCTGGCATACAATTCTGCTGGATAATATCTAAAATTGTTTCATAATGGGGTGCCTGGCCTAATGTGTATGCAATCGTGGACACCTGATATTAAAAAGCCTTCGACCACATCATTATGTTAGTGAAAGCAGCACACTCTATCGCTTAAATGACATACAGTGTCACTTGCATGAGTCCTTGTTTTTTGAGTTACATATTTGTTTGCTGTTGTAAGTGCAGAGGCTGTAATGTTGCAGCTATCAATGCATCATGCATGTATGCCCAGTCTAGATTAACGTACATGCTTTCCACAAATATAATAATTGTACTTTTACTAGCATGAAGATACGTTTATTCAGTAAAGATATTCTCTCAGAATGTTTTCAATTCAAAACTATTTGTGTCAGGGCAAAAGTTGCGCAATGACCTTGGAAATAGGGCTATTTCAAGAAATGGGTATTGGAAATAAAAATTATACAATATATAAACCTATGTAAGAATATAACAAAGTTATGTACAGTTCGCCTGTGACCTGCTATGTTATGTATCCCTGCAAAACTGTGTTTTAGTACCAGTGCAACGGATATATATATACCTATATATATATAGGTATATATATATAAAAATATATGTCATAAGTTTTGGCATAAATTGAATTTACTTTTCTTCTAAGATGGAGCAGACCTCCCTGTTGTTCAGACTTATCAACTTTGTTATTTGGTTTGGAAAATTTCACATCATTTCACACATATTGGTGCTGGCACGCCTGAGCACTGGGAGTTTCAGGTCTCAGTTGACATCTCACTAACATGCGTGACAGAGTCAGAATAACTACCACAGTCTGAAATAGAAGCGGCGCCGCACTCGCAATTGTCATTTTGGCTGGATCGGAGATAGCCAGATTCATCTCTGATACAGCTGTCCATCATCCATACAATCAGTTTTCCTTATCTTTCATCAATCTGAATTACTACGGACAGCCTCTGATAACTAGCAGCAAATCCCGGGCCCCGGGGCACAGAGACCCAGGCTCCGGCTTGCACCAGAGTTTTCATTTCCACAATCCCGAAAGCGAAAGTGACGGCAGGCATGATAAGTCCTGCAGGTCAAGATCCATCGACTAGGACAGCCATTATCCATCATGGGAAGGTTTGTGCTGTTATGCGGTTGTTTATCTAGCTGCATCATCAACTATATACCCAATCCAGCATGCAGGTATTGATCTCTCCAAAACAGGCACAGCTGTCTGCAACATACAGTGGAATGGAATGTAATCACCTACGGACAGATATACCTCGGTGCTTCAACTAAACAGTGGTAATTGCACTTTCAAAAGGTGATAATGAAGAAAGGTAGGGCCCTATCACCATATGCCACGGGTATGAGTGTTTAGTTTTAAATTAACATGGCAGAACTTGAGAGGGATTTGCAGGCTGTTTTGCACCGGTGAGACGTGCAGACATCTTTGGCAGCCTCCCCTCAGCTGGATGGGAACTTGTCTGATTCTGATTCATCTGATTCCTTGTGCTATTTCAAGTCCACCTTTCCACTAGATGCCGGCTTGCAGAAAGAATCGGCGCCAGCTGCTGCCAAGCATCGTCTTATGACACTTCAGTAATTTTCTCTGCTCTTTGTATGAAGCCACAAACAACAGAGAATAATTTGCCATGCCCCCTCATCTGTCATGTCACTCGTCCTTAGAGAATGAATTAGGGAAACATGGGAAAGTTGTCAGCGGTAGCGCTCAGCGTGATTTTCAGGCGATAACGGTGCATTTTCTACTTCAAAGCCGAAAGCAGTAATAGAATATGAAGTTCACCTGAGTGTAAAAATCCAATCGAGCATTTTCTTCCATTTCCAAAGGAGCTATTCCAAGGTATGTAACGAGAAGTCTTTGTTCTCTAATGTCTATCTTTGCACAAGAGTTATTAATTTCTGACTGTATTACTCAATAGAAATAATATAAATATAAAGTGTTACTCCCCTGTAAAAAGAATGGAAGATAAGTAACCTTCTCCTATCTACAAGGATGTTACATTTTCTTTTCTTTTATCAAGCAGCTACATGTGTGTTTTGGTTTAAGAGGAAGTAACAAGATATATTAGATGTCTGAGCACACACACCAGGATATGGGACACAGCTAACCACAGCTAATATATTTTTATCAAGCAGAGGCAACAAATGGCAGAAGTCCGCAGTATCTGGACAGGCTATGGAGCCTAGACTTCCTGACGCCTCACAACATGACCTCCCTTGTAGGAACAAATCAATCTGTGAACGACACGCTAATTGCCAGGAAACTCGCAGCATGACCCATTAGGTTCCCCATTCCGCCCACAGACAGACACACACACACCCATACACACACACAGTGACATGACAAGCTAGTGAACGATGTGGAACAGCTTGCCTTAGCAAAAATTTTTTTTTACTAGTATCCTAATTGGTGGTGCAACTGCTATTGGACAGAATCGCAGCTTTACTCGTTAGCGGCAAAATATCCCACCCTAACGTCAGACAGACTTGAATTTTCAGATGAGACAGTGACATTTTCAAAAATCTCACACCTGAAGTCGTCGCAAGTCGTTGCAACGTCCTACATGGTTGTGGTTAAAGGCAGTAGATGTTACGTGCTTTCAGCGGACGCGACGCGTTCACACTCCAAATGATCCGCGTTGACTACAACAACTCCAGGGACATTTGTAGTTCAAAAGAATGCTAATTTGCTAATGCAAATTTTTAATGGTCTGGTGGCTTCAATATATTTCTGTTGTGTGTCAATAAATGTGGATACAGTAACAGGGGACTGAATGGTTTGATTTCATTAAAATGATCACTTTGACAAAAAATCTCAACTAATTACGGGCAAGCTAACACGCTTATCAATGTGATTTCTGTATTGCTTGGTTGAGATTTTAGATGGCAGTATCCTCTCAAGGGATTGATCTACCATGAGCCTCAAGTTTATGCCTACTCCTTCGTAAAGATATTTTCCCAGCTTTGGATAATAATCTCATAGGGCGCCATTTCCAGTGTTATGTGGAAAAAAGGCAATTACAGTCATGCCAGAGACTTGACAATGCTCAATTTGACAGTGTGAAACAAATAAGTGGATACATATCTCCACATTCAACACCCTCACTGTCAAAGCGGCCTTCTCATTTTCTGTACGCTTATCTTTCTACTTTTACACACACACACACACACACCTACACACACACACACAGACACTTATACTCTAAACACCAAAATACAAGTCCCCCCACACACACTCACACAGTGAGGCAGTATCGAAACGCTCGCTGAGTAGCTATCAAACACTTCCTCGATCAAGGAAAGCGCTGTGCAAACCAGGCCTTCCAGCTGTGGATTGGCAAGTGTGAATCCACTCTCTGAGCAAAACAACAGTACACTGATAGCAATCGATAATGGCTTTCCCTCTTTCCTTTACCCAGACAGCTTGCATTTTATTATAGCAGCTACTCTGGCTTGCGCTGACAAGAAAGCCTCACAGACGTTCTAACCCAAAACGTCGACGTGAAAAGACCTTGTTTTCCTTTTTTTGCACTTTTCCTTTTTTTTGCAGAGAACATCATTTGAAATCGCCCTCTGGGTTGTTGTGTAATTAACATGTAGACCATAATGCAAGGCGGTTTAAAAAATCGCACATTGTGTCGTGGATTTTTGAAGATATCTGCTCTAGTTAACAAGGTGAGGCTGCACCTCAGTACAGGCACTACTCAATTCAAGATACTGTTGCATAGTTGATCCAGCAACTATGTGGGCCTGCAGATACAGGCACAGGGTTTCCAAAAAAGCCTAGACTCCTAGAATCTTGTTGCAGGTTTAGAGGTGGAGCCATGTCATTAACGCTGCACTAGGCAGGATTTCTATGTAAAAATACAACTGTGTTATCAGCCTAAATCACAAATTGGTGCTGCAGACGAAAAGTGCACCCAATCCCCACTTATTGAGACCTCATAGATTCAGCCTATTTCCCCAGATTCAATTCTGGTTATGGGCACTTGCAGGAATCCTTCTCAGCAAACAGGAAGTAACAAATTAAAACTTTTTGGGTCCTTCAAACTTTAAAAAAAAACAAAAAACAACCACTTAGGGCCGCCAAAAACTCTGAGAGAATCCAAAACCAGCCCCTACTGCAGCAGCAAATTACTGATGCCTGTTGAGCCGGATATGCTTTGTCAAATACAAAGAAAGTTGGCGGTGGTCATGTGGAGCCTATTCTGTACTGTGACTGATTTCCTGATGATTCCACACTTTTCAGACACCCTGTAGTGGCTCAGTTATAGCCAAAAGATATAGCATTGTATACACATTGGACTCTTACTGCATGTCGTGTGCACTTCACTAGCACTAAGGGACAACACTTGAAATGTCAGTAAGATGCTCTCAGTGTCCTGCTTTATTCATAATCTGATGTCATAAAATGTAGAATTTTCATTTTCACAAAAAACTGACATTAACTATACATTAACACAAATCTTTTGATATAGGCCTCCACTATGTATGGTGCTAACTTAAGCCTAGGATAGACGTGGTTGATCAATCGGGCTTTAAGTAAACTTTAGAATGCCGTTAGTCAATTTAAGTTGTTTTTTTTTCTCCAAATATATACTTTAAATTTTCACTAAATGACACACTCATGAAAACTAGACACTACAAACTGATGAGCTTAATTTCCGCGTGCAACTGAGAATGATAAAACACACAGCATAGTCAAACAGTAAGTTAGTGTAGATTTGGCCAAAGACATTTACAAGTAACAAGTATAATATTACATTTTTATTAGCATTTCTCAGCTATTACTTTAGCATTATCACCATGTTCTGTATCATCTATTCAGGGGGTATTTAGAATCATGAAAAAAATGTTTTATGTAATACATCTTTGATCTTGATGGTTTTTCTGCATCTTATAAGCTACAAGACATTTATTGCTGATCTAAACTGGGTTTGGGCAAGCCAGTGAGTTGCTGTGCGGCTGAAAAGTTTTTACACTGCCATGCGATGCAATATCAGTATCAACTACAGCATAAATAATGTAGACCAGTATTAGTGTCTATATCACCTTCAGTACAATACCATCCATCACAAAGCTCTCTATAATATCTCCCATGCCGTAGTATATAACTCTACCTATAACAACTCGCTAGACTGAAGAGTGGCGCCAGCGTTGTGTTCCAATCAATATCTGAACATCTCGTCATCTCAGTTTACCAGCCTTCATATACAGCTAACGCCGGGACTAATTCTGCACCCGATATATGATGGGGCGGTCCAGAGAACAGCGACGGAGAAGGTTTTGGTTGTTGATTTTTCAGACAGCAGTGCCTTATACTAGGAGCTCGTTTTTATATAACAAGGACATTTGGCGTGTTTGATCCTGACAACTGCAAGCTCCAGGGCCATCAACCAAGGCTAAAGTGTTCAATGCTGCTGTTAGGAAGAAGAAGGAAAAAAAATGTGAAAAGGAATTCACAGTAGAGAATGTACTCCTGATGTGTTTTGTCTGAGCGTTTGCATGTCATCTCTATTTGCGATGCTCCCCGGCACCACAGAAAAAGCTCTCTCTCTCTCTCAGTTTGGCTGTTGGAGTTAAACTGGCAGATTCTCTGCAAGCTGAAACCGAATACATTGGCTTTCCTGCCGAGCAGAAATTTCCTCCAAAGCAGAACGACTTTGGAATTGTCAGCGGTGTGCAGCAAAAAATATAATCAACTTTTTGAATACACGCTGGCACAAACGAGCGCTCGCAACACACAATGCTTTCTTTCCCATAGGCTGGACATAGTAGGCACACCCACACACACGCACATGCAGACATGCCCCACACATACAATTCCATTACGGTCATAAACAAACACAAACTCATCGTTTTCCCCATTCACTCTCACTCTCCCTCACAAGGTAACACAGTAACTGACCACACCTGCAGAGTCACATTTAGGTGGATTTCAGGCAGGCCGAGTTGGCAAAGCAGCATTCGTTTTCCCTTCCCTTAATTACAAGTCAGGCCATGATAGGGGCTGGAACAACTATTTGCTATGGCCCCATGGGCAATCTGGGAGGCTACAAATTGAAGATGATTCCTACACGCGGCCTAGATTCCTCCCACAGTCGGGTTCCCCTCTGCCCCGTGTAATAGCTTATCATTGTGCAATAACAATGTCAGAAAAAATACTGCACCTGACGCTCAACCCACCCTCTCTACAGAGGCCTGTTATTTATCATCGTGTCGTGTTCCGTCGTAGTGGAGGTAAACAACTGGTTACAATTGAAATTCTGGTATTAGTCTAAAAAAATAGTATTCATGGCCTAAAAATTCCACGCTGACATTTAGAATAGCAGCTTGATAAATGATACACTTAGCCTGTCTTTAAATAGGATAATATGAAATCTGCAGGAGCCATTCAATTCTCAGCAAAGTCTATTCAGCTCTGTTGTGGGATTTTGGGACTGGCTCCTCCTCTGGGCTCGGTTAAGGTTTGGATTAGGGGCTGCTGCTGAGTTCGCCATGTGTGAGGCTCAGTCTGTTAAGCATCTGGCTAGAGACTTGTCAATCGCTTTAATTTTTATACCCATTTCCCCATTGCTGAGAGCAAGAAAAAAAAATCATTTGTTATTGCTGGCGCCATCGAGCCGTTGGAGACCTTCGTAACCTTCATCATATGCCACTGCCATTGGATGAATGAGAGCCGGTCCTGACATCAGAACACAAATTATGATTAGCGCTAAAAACCTGCAGTCCTGACTGCACTTGAAGAATGATGATGATCATTAGCTGGCTGATGAGCTGTTGACCCAATGCTTGATCCCCGATGTCGACAGAAAGAGTTTAGAAACGTAAATATCTCTTAGACACACAGCTTTGTGCGCCGTCAGGCAAAACCGGATATCGGATAAGAAAAAAACAAGACAAAAGAGAGAAGCCGTGGACACGCAAGGCAAGGCAGGGAGGCTGAATGCAAAAGGCCACCGTTCCCCTCGCTGGGTATCCTTCATTTCGACGCTGCCAGTCAGCCCCTGCCACCTCCCTGAGAACTTATCGTCTGGTCAATCAAAGACCCGCTCAACCTTGGAGTACGAGTTAATACCAGGCCTGGCACTTTTTGTTTTGCAGTTACAGGTAAGACTGAGACGTGCTGTTTCGGAAGCTCTTCTGGCGGGTCTGAAAACGGTGTTCGTCCTGTCACTGAGTGGCCATCATGCCTGCTGTTCTATTTAAGCTGTCAAGCATCACCGCCGCAAAACGGGCCCAGCTGGATCCCGACGATCTTTTCATAGTATGATTGATGAGGGGGAGCTTGACGGAGTGAGGGCAATACAGCCGAGCCTTTGTGTCTTTCTGTATGTACACATCATTTTCTCCCATTTCACTGGAGGATCCGCAACAGCAGATTAAATGACAGAATGCATTTCCGTCAGCCCCGTGCAGATTTGAATTGAATGTGTTCAAGCAAATTTGTCTAACGATTCAATATAACCTGGAATTAATTATGCATGCTTGTATTCCATAGTTGTAAAGCCACCCTGGTAGACTACAACATAATTGATATCTTCATGCATTAAAATCACATTGTGTCAGTCAGATGTAGTTGGATAGCAAGCGATTACCTTTTCTGCAGCAGTTTTACATAGAAATCAGACGTGTTTTCAGAGCTGGAAGGCCCAAAGGCTTTCAAGGAGCAGTAAGTACGATTTTACTGCCTAATAGCAGATATTGACCAAAATATTTCGCTGGGGGGTTGATAGAGTTGTTGATCTATACCACTGACCTAACGGTTACTTCAGCAGGTGCTGAGATTTCTGGCTTTTAGAACTCACTTTGCAGCGTGATGCTTTTGGAATAAAAACTCCTCACCCATTGGAGTTACAAGACACTCCCAACCCCCGACCCCCCTCCAAACTCACATTTTAAACTACCTAACAATGGAGGACGGTGCTATGAGCAAGAGACCAGCATTGTTCTCAAGCCAAAAAAGCAAATGACAAAGCAGTATTATTATTCCAGTATTTTACATGGTAATATATTCACTAGATGAATGACAAAATGTGACTTTACTGTTTGTGTAAATTACAGGCCAAAGTAGCCTATAGAGATCACAGATTATTTAAACCTCTTTTAAAGATGCTCCCTAAACTAATATCTAGGCTTTCAAAGGTGTCACATTTCTTTTTTTTTTAGTTTTTATTGTAAACTCTTATTTTTTTTGTTATATTTTAATGTTAAGCATTTTGTAATCTTATTTTGAAAAAGTTTATTAGTTCAGTTTATTGTCATATGTACAGTATCACTTACAGTCATACTGGACAATGAAATGTTTGGGCCGAGGCACGTTTCAACTGGGTAGGTATACATTAAATCACACATCTAAATATAAAACACAAACAAAATAACAATAAGACAATTAAGGGTGGATAAACTAAAATAGAAATAGTAATAAAAAAATGTATGAATATGAAAAAGCAGCAGGATTCATAACAGTTGTAAATAATCTTAGAGATTATTATTATCAGGTATAAAAGTGCATGTGCATTGGACATAAAGTGACGTGTGGGTCAACAGTTAAGTAGCCTGATGGCCTGTAAGTAGAAGCTGTCCTTCAGTCTGGAAGTGCGTGACTGTATGCTCCTGTACTGTCCAGCTGTCACTGTCAAAAGTGTGTTAGCTGGGTGGCTGGGGTCTTTGATGATTTTCTGAGCCTTTTTTCAGGCATCGGGTGAGGTGAATATTGTCCAGGCTAGGCAGCACAATGCCAGTGATGATCTGGGCAGTTTTCACCACCTTTTGTAGTGCCTTGCGGTCCTAGGCGGAGCACGTGCCGTACCAAGATGTGATGCAGCCAGACAGAATGCTCTCAATGGTGCATCTGTAGAAGCTTGTAAGGATGTTGGGCGACACGCCAACCTTTTTTAAGCCTCCTCAGGAAGAAGAGGCGTTGGCGGGCAATCTAGTCCACTATCAGCTCCTTAGTCTTGCTGACGTTAAGAGAGAGGTTGTTGTCCTGGCACCACACTGCCAGGGCTCTGACCTCTGCTCTGTCGGCCGTCTCATCGCCATCTGTGATGCGGCCCAGGATGGTGGTGT
>CABFOQ010049290.1:0-13155 GCA_900660455.1 Gephyroberyx darwinii | reverse complement strand
CATTGGACGTCCTAGCATACACCTATGAAAATATTTTTCTATAGATACATAAAGCTTAAACACAGGGAGAAAAAAATACAACTGAGGGGGCTAAGTGTATTTTACTCTCTCATGTGTAGCTCCTTATGCTCAATGTTGCACAACTTTTAAACTGCTTTTAAATTGTTTTATCATTTTGTTCATCAGTTTGTCTACCATTTTATTTTGTCTTCTAAAGCACTTTGTAACTTTGTTTTGAAAAGTGCTATATAACTAAAGTGTATTATTATTATTAAGGTGTGCCGGATTATTAGGGCTTGTACGGTTTTCCACCGTCCACCTTTACGGTGCTCAACCTCAGTGATGAGCACCTTGATCTCGCAAATTTCGCCTTTCTAGCAGTTGCCGTCTCTCCGTCTTTCTGTCGTTGATCGTCCAACAAAGGCTCCTTAACAACGTCGGCATATTCATGAGCTATTTAGCATTGACCATTTATGGATGATTGTGGGACGATACTGGGAGGAGTAGTGGGAGGACACTGGGAGGAGTACACAAGCGCACAATTCACTGCAGGTGGGTATTTATAAAGAGAAGACTGTGTACAGGTGTGCGCCGCACGGTTTGATAAATCTGAATATTTTTTATGCCAGTTGTCAAGTTAAAACATATTTTCTGAGTATCATGAATGCATACCTCCTATACCTCCACCAATAATTCAATTACAATCATGGTTATGTATACAGCCGACATTGTTATCACTTCATGTTTGAACAGCAAGCATCGCAATGTAACCACATCATGGCTCAGGGGTATTTGAACTAGTAATCCCACTTGCAAGAGACTTATTACAGCTGCAAAGGAGTTTCCACCAAGCCCAGTTACCATGATTATACACTGGCAGAGTGTAGGGAGCGAGAGCTAATGTCTCTTCCACTGACACCAAGCACAGAATATCCACTGCTAAATTTGATTTTATTTTCACATCAGTTCATAAGCTTCTCTTGGAGAAAATGGAAATCAAATAAAAAAAGTGCTTCTTTATCGAGAGACTGCAGCACAGTTTGGCATTCGAGCCTTAATCAGGGTGATTTGGTAGCATCAGTTGTGCAGCAGGCCAAAGGGAAGCAGTGATTGGCCAATCATCTTCCTGGCACTTCTCACCATCTTAAACCATGCCTACCCATTTGCTCCAATGGGAACTCATGTGAACTTTTGGAAATTGGCAATCAGCTCAGATGCTTCAGCTACAGGACGTGCTTCAGAGTAGTAGCACAAGGTTTTGGAGAGGACAAAAAATCTACTTCCTTCATCACTTTGCTCAGTTGTAATAGTGGAAATTGCATCAATCAAGAATCTTATTGTGGTAAAAAGTTTTGTTCCCTAACCAACCACTATTGAACAAGAAGAGGTTGGCACATACTCTCACAAGAGTCACAAGTGATTGCGTGTATGAATGTAAAAGACATTATAGATTACTATTAAAGATAGGAGTCGTCTTAAAAGCTTTCCAGTCATGTTTATGAGCATCAAATCATTTGTAAGAAAAAAGAGATCCAAGGCACAAATAGGTTAAAAAGTCTTTACTCTATTTGGGTATTCATTATAGAAAGTTTGGAAAGCCCCATGGCCTTGATTAGAGTGAGGAAGAACACAAAGAGGAAGTGATCTCAGATATACTCTGGATTATCAGTAAACAGGTGGAAGTGACTACAAAGCATCATCAAAAAGTAACACTACAATATAAAGACAAGCCCACGTGCAAAATAAATATATACAACCACCAAAGGGGAAATCATTAGGGCCTAATTTATGGTTCCTGATTTGTTAGGTTTACAGGAATTCAACCCTGAGAGAGTTGTGGCTTTTACAGTGATGATAGAAAAACTCTCACGCTGAAGCAGGTACTTAAAAACGATTTCCACCTTTGATGATCCCTGAACAACCTCAATTCCCATCATCTTTACAGTACTGGCATTGTTATCATGATAACTCCAATAAAGGTTTGCCATCAAGCAGTACATATTATGACATTTGTGCTCCACCATCCTGTCCTTTAACTTACATTTAGTTCTGTCAATATAATTATGTGCATCATGAAAGGACATGATGAACTATGATGAAGTGAAAAACCACACTTAAAGGTGCACACAAAAAAGTGTGCAAAAAAAGTACTACCAATTTCTTTTCAAAATGGACAGATAGCATTTTGGAAAGAAACCCTTCAATTTCAGTCTCTCCAGGGGCCAGAGCAAGCTGCAGCAGAAATGCTGTCAAAATGAGCAGTCAAACAAAGAAAGAAAAACAGACGACGTGTGGTCGTCTGTTATTCTGTGGTCTGTGGTCCAAAACATCATGTTCTACCAAATACTGGCTTGGCAATACGCCTGGTGAGAGCAGGAGTGGGCTGTCAAGCTAGGATAGACCTACAGAACCCGTCCTTAGAGAGCTAGAGGAGGGACCTAGGTTGTGCACTGCAGCAAAAGGGCCCAAAATGATGCAAAATTGCAGCAAAATCGAAACATTAGAGAACCACCAGATGTTTGGCTGACTGGTCAAAGGCAACCCACTGAGCAGTGGGCCGGTGCTCTGTGTCTTTATCAGGACTGTAATACTTTAATACCTTCCGAATCCGTGTGGGAGGCATCACACAACTCCCTGGCACTGTGCTAAGAGAAGTGGCTACAGTTAAGCCTCATGACCTCGCCTAGTGGAAACTCAACGCCAAACCAACAGGCAATCCTCAGCCCAAACTCAATGCTAAGATAAAGCTTTTAGAGCTGCTTTTATGCCGTGCCATATTAACACAACGCTGACTACCCTTGCATTTAGCAAATGATCATCATTTGCTCCCAACACAACCCCTTTTTATGTTTCCTTAAATGAGAACTTTCTTTCTCAAGGCAATTTCTTTCTAAGTAGCTTGATGAATGGCATCTTCTGAATGGATGAATGAAAAAATATAGAGCAGGCAGGAGATAATGGATTTGCTACTTGGGTACATGTATGCATTTATATCAAAGACCACATACCTTTATCTCCCACAGTGACAACCTCATTGAGGAACCTCATGGAGGCAATACCAATGCATTAATGAAGCAATTTATCTCGCATGGTTAGGTTTTCCAGTTATTTGATGAATCTCTCTCTCTCTGTGTGTGTGTGTGTGTGTGTGTGTGTGTGTGTGTGTGTGTGTGTCACAATAGATATTCCAGTAAGGATGCTAGAAGTGTTTCTGACTCATCCCTTCCTCAGTTCAAGGGGAACACTACTCAGTTTTCTTCAGAATTCATATGTTATTCTTATAATAGTTCAAATCAATATTTGTCCACATGAAAAACCTCCAAAGCTAGAACTAGATCTAGCTAGAAGTAGCTGAAGTAGTCCCTTTGACTGAATGAACTCATCTTGAGGCAGTAGCAGTTTGAGCTTTCATATCCAAATTATCTGTATCCTGTTGCTGTGCTGACTAGAGATGTTAGACAGAGATGTCAGGATCTTGATAGGTAGTTAGTCAATACAGGAGAGATATCTTTAAGTGGGTCAATGATTTGATGATTGCATTAATTTCATTTCATACAGTACATACAGTACAGCTGTATCTTGAACAGCCGGCCCAGTCTCTCAAACTGGATAATTGTTACAACCATAGCGCTGTATATCTGCAGAAAATCTAGGGGAGTACTTGTAGGGTGATGGTGTGTTACACAAAATATATTACACATATAATACACACACACACAGACACTGAACAATAAGGAATTATGACATTGTATATTTTGCTCACTAAATCTATTTTCAAGTTTCAAACACATTTATCATCTGCTGTGAATGTCACATCTGTGACATCCAACAAAATGCTGAGTTGACTGAAATGATCAATTCAATGAATTGATCAGTCAACCAATCAATAAGTCAGTGAGTTGTTGAATAAGGGGTCAGTTGTCAGTGTGGTCTTAACTAGGATATATACAACGATCAGCCATAACATTAAAACCACCGGCCTAATATTGTGTAGGTCCCCTTCGTGCCGCCAAAACAGCTCTGACCCGTCGAGGCCTGGACTCCACAAGACCTCTGAAGGTGTCCTGTGCTATCTGGCACCAAAACGTTAGCAGCAGATCCCTTAAGTCCTGTAAGTTGCGAGGCGGGGCCTCCATGGATCGGACTTGTTTTTCCAGCACATCCCACAGATGCATGATCGGATTGAGATCTGGGGAATTTAGAGGCCAAGTTAACACCTTGAACTCTTTGTCATGTTCCTTAAGGCCACAGCCATCAGGGAATACCATTGCTATGAAGGAGTGTACTTTGTCTGCAACAATGTTTAGGTAGGTCCTGAATGCCAGGACCCAAGGTTTCCTAGCAGATTGCCCAGAGCATCCACTGCCTCCGCCGGTTTACCTTCTTCCCATAGTCCATCCTGGTGCCATCTCTTCCCCAGGTAAACGATGCACACGCACCCGGCTGTCCACATGATGTAAAAGAAAACGTGATTCATCAAACCAGGCCACCTTCTTCCATTGCTCCATAGTCCAGTTCTGATGCTCACATGCCCATTGTATGCACTTTCGGTTGTCTACCTCACTCTGTAAATATCTCCATCATTACTATTACTCTTATTGTATTTTTGCACCTTATTACTTTGCACCTTATTCTGTTTGATACTTAGTTATTTACTTATTTACTTTATTTACTTATTTACTTATTGTATTATACCTTTTTACTTATTTGACTTATTTTTTAACTGTGTAAAGTTGAGCTGACCCGGAGGACGGGAAGTTCACTACTGGTAATGATGTACGTTGTTATCTAGTATGTGACAATAAACTTGAAACTTGAAACTTGGACAGGGGTCAGCCTGGGCACTCTGACCAGTCTGTGGCTACGCAGCCCCATATACAGCAAGCTGCGATCCACTGTGTATTCTGACACCTTTCTATCATAGCCAGCATTAACTTTTTCAGCAATTTGTGCTACAGTAGCTCTTCTGTGGGATCGGACCAGACAGGCTAGCCTTCGCTCCCCACGCGTATCAGTGAGCCTTGGGTGCCCATGACCGTGTTGCCGGTTCACCGGTTGTCCTTCCTTGGACGACTTTTGGTAGGTACTAACCACTGCACCTTTTTGGAGATGCTCTGACCCAGTCGTCTAGCCATCACAATTTGGCCCTTGTCAAAGTCCAACACATCAACTTCAAGAACTGACTGGTCACTTGCTTCCCAGTATATCCCACCCCTTGACAGGTGCCATTGTAACGAGATAATCGATGTGCTTCACTTCACCTGTAAGTGGTTTTTAAGTGGCTGATCGGTGTAGATAATTTCAATAATAATAAAACACATCAAAGACAGTTGATTATTGAGGATTTTCATCACTGCACAATACATTGATGGTTCAGTACGTAAAATAGATGGATCAGATTATGACCTATGATATATGATATATTATTACGATATGATTGTGATTGTCTGCTCAAACATAAACCCCGCAATTGAAATCTGTGGGAATGCTAGCGGGGACCAGGTAATGCTGGGAAATGTCAAAATAAAGGAAAGGTCTGAGTTATTAATACATTAAAATAAATTGAATTGTTTAGGTCCAATCAATCCCCTATAGGGTAAGGTGAATGCATCCTGACAGGAGCGGCCTCTTCCATTGACAATGAATGGGAGACTGAGTGACTCATAGAATGGTGATTTGATACCTTAAATCAGCTCTAGTTGATAGAAGAGTTAGAATACCTCAAACTGTGTTGAGGCGCAGGAACATTATATTTTCAAGCACGACCTAAATAGCTGACCTACAATTCTCAACCTGTGTGATTTTGGAGGATTTGTATTTCATTAAGCTATCAAATAAAAGCGTACCGCGCCAATCCGCTGCGCCCAGACTCCTGAAGGAACCTCCTTTAAGAAGTTAGCGAATGCATCTCTTTTAAAACAACCCTCTACTATTTGACTTTTTTTTACGACCGGTTCCTTAATCCTCAGTATCAGTCTTGAGGCTGAATAGAGCAAAATAAAAACAAATCAATACAAGTTTATCCATTAGAACCACCCCACCGCATGGCGAAGTACACGTAAAAAACACTCTTAAATCTCCAAAGATTTTCAAGGATACATCCTGCTTAGGTGTCTGGGATTTATGACGCAGCCAGCAGGTGCTATTTCTGCAGTTACTGCTTGTGAATATAAGAATACCTTATTGTTTTTTTTGGATGGGGAGGATATAACTTTATTCACATGCAGGGCCAGGTGAGTGCCAGTGCTTTTTTTCAAATCTCCTGAGGTTTCTCTCTCAGACAGTCTGTTAATGCAAACCAGCCATCCCGGGGAAGGGAGGCCAATCCAGGCAGTACTATATGGAATACTAATGCCCTCTGTCGTACACAGACCCCTTACACCAGCCTCTCCTTGCCCCCACCCTCACAAAAGCTGCTTTACCACATTTGAAAAGCCATTTTCACAGTGTTGCGAAAGTTATCAAAGGTCTGGCATGGAACTTTGATCTCAATTTTGTAGCCTCCTTCTTGTCGCCTTGCAAGGGGGGTGTCGAAGAGGCTCCGGGTTTGCACCCTCTGGCTTTGGAGGTTGCAAGGAGAGGGAGGGTTAAGAGGCACGTGGATAAAGGTGTACGAGCGGTCTGGATGAGGATCTTGACGTGAAGCGACAGCTGATTGACAGTGATCTTGGGCAAATCGCCCGGGATGGATTGCCTGCCCACAATTACCGACCTGTCCGTGTGACAGCGGTGCGCCGGCCAAGATTGTGACCTCCAGTCGGAGGAGGCTCAGAGCCCTCAAGTCCCTCTCCCGCCGTCCCTTTTTCACAGAAGTCCCCTCAGATTACCTCACACGTTGATTCCTGCCAGAGGAGAATGGGTCCGCTCTCTGAATCAGCAGCCAGGCAGAAAATGTGAAGAGAGGTGAGCAGGCTACGTAATTGACTTTGGACTGAGGCGAAGGATTCGGGCGGGTGGGGCGGTGTTCCGCTCTGTTTAGATCCGCATGCCAAACCAAATAAACAACGGTAAACATTAACATCGGCTCTTTGATTATGTTACATTTTAATGATATCCCCTTTTTTTATCTGCAGCTATTTTGGGTAGATAGTCTCCAGACTGCATGGTGAATGCAGGGGTGGCGGCAAGGCTTCTTCCTTTTATTAGCCTGAATTTAACAAAGAATCCCTTGAGGGCCTAACCCATATCCGCAAATATCTGCAATGGGAGAAACAGGCAGAAACAATACAGCACCCGGAGCCATGTAAATGTTTCTTTTTCCAGGGAAAGATAATTTGTCATCCCAGGGTTGGCAGCCTGCTGGTGTTAAATCAGTAGACTCGCGGGTGCTTGACCCCAAAAATCTTCTTGGATGGATACAAGTCAGGCCAGTGATTGGTGCTCTCTGCATATTTGCGGGGGTCCGTTGCCGGTCGAGCGACGATTAAGTCCAGTCCAGTATGCCACCATTTTGCCCCAGCGGTGGAAAAGGTTTATTTTCTGCCACTCTGCTTGTCATTCAGGCCGCCCCAGATAGAGGTGGCCTTGCTGGGAAAGGGCCTTAATGGAAGTCCAGTGCCTATAGAAGCAATGCATCTTCATCTCGCTGCTTCGCACTCCAGAAAAATAGGCTGACTGCTGGCCCACCGCGACACCCGCCAATCTCAGATAATTCACATTTCGCAATTTACTGAAGAGTTCAAGCAGCTGTCCTATCTGAAAAGGGGAGGATCCTCTCAATGTCGCTGCTGCACTCAACATTCAGTTGGTGGTTGAATTTCAGCCTGGGGAATAGCAAATAAGAGAAATGCAGAGAAATCATTGGGCTGTTCTGGTACAATTGTGGTACGGTGGTGTGTAACGGCAATGTGTTTCTAATGCCAGAGATCAGATGGTGCTAGAATAGGGTATTCTCTATAAGGGGAAGGTCACGCCTCTGAAATCTCATTCTCACACACAGTAGGCATGTGTCATGATGCGAACATGTACGGGCCAAACTGCCTTCAAAATAAAACATTTGAAAACTGCTTCCAAACCCAGCGAAATGCAATATCTTCCTTTATTCACGGATGCTCTTCAGTGCGTCGGACCCTAATGATTTTAGCAGAGCTGGCAATTATGTCGCCCCGGCCCCTCTAATGGCTGAATTCCCTGGTCATGTACACAGTGTTGCTACAGGCAAAGCAGACTTTCATGGTTACCGCTCCCTCAAGTGGTAGAAAAAAAATAAATAAATAAAGATATTCTCCAAGAAAGTGTTACCACATTTGTTGATTTTCTTGTAGCCTGTGGCCCCATTAACTGGTTGGGATGAGCTCAGAAGGCTCACTGCAGCCCCCACGTGGAGACTGACTCTTGAGGAAAAACACGACAGCTGTCAGATCCTCAGGCCTTGTAATGCAGAATTCAAATTGCTGTACCTGATCAGCGTTCCAGCAGGGCTCAGTCGGTGGATGTCTTAAATAATAGATCAAAACAGCATTGTTGCATGTTCAGCATGACGCTGGCAACACTCAGTAAGATCACAAAACATCCCCTTTTCATCCCATTGGACATCTGAATTACACCTCTCACTTTATTCCTCTAGTAACATTCATAACATATGAAACTACAGACTGTGTGGTATTCCTTTATTTTGTTGAACGAAAAAAAAAAAAAGTTCATAGGTTTGCTATGTACACTGCAAGAAATACATAAGCTTTGAAATCATGATTTGATGAAACCACACAATCCAAATAAAAGTCTGTTGAAGAACAACATTTTGTTCCAAGTTATAATTAATTTAAGTGAAAGAACTCACGATGCACTCTATAAAAGTCCCGTTGCCATGCGAGACTTTCAACTGGCTTTCAGTCTCTTGGTTTCTACGTTGTGTGCCACTGCCTCCTCCTGGTCTCGTTTGGCACCTCGGCCCACCTCCACCACGTTGGCCGTCTTCTGCTCGCCGTCGCCTCCCTTTGTGTGTCTCAGCTCCCTCCTCTCTCTTCTCTCCTCCATTTCGCCGATCTCCTCGGCGAAGAGGGCTTTGAGTGCGGGAATGAGCCTGGGGAGGACTCTGAAGTCTCCGAATCTGATCTGAGAAGAGTTGAGGGAGAAAAAGGTCAAGCAGTATACTTCAGATGAACATTGTACGCAGTCTCCATTTTTACAAATACTGACTGGACTGTAAAAGACTGTAACACGCTGTTATCTCTGGGTATTTATGCACAGGAATTTGGATTCCAGTCCTGGAATTGTTGTTACAGCATACATGTTGGGCAAAATCAGCGCACAAATTGTAAGACTCAGGTTTTTCAAAAAGGTGGAAAATCAATATGGCATACAATGATGGTCTTGGAGGCAAACCGCTGTATACAGTCATACTTGAAAGTGTGTGAACCCTACAGGGGGTGGTCATTATTATCATGTCATATATTATATAGAGGAATAACCTTATAAAATCCTTATCTAAACCTAACATGTTCATGACGGTATCCCAAAAAAAGAATGTGCAAAAATAAACAATATATTTTCATTGTTCAATATGTAACAAAACTGTTTTATTTATATAAAAACCAAGATATCCTTTTTCTGCAAAAATATATGAACTCCATATTTCAGTCAATGTACTTGACTGTAAACGTCTCCTAGAGCCACTGATTTTTCTCCCACTCCTCCTTACTGAACTCCACCAACTCAGTGAGGTTTGAGGTCTCACATGAACAGACGCTTCAGGTCCTGGCAGCATCTCAGTTGGATTTAGGTCAGGAATTTGACTTGGCCGATCCAAAACACTAAACTTCTGGAAGATGTTTTGTTTGATTGTAATTATGGACTCATTTTGGAGTCATCTGTCCAGAGAAAAGACTTTGTCCAGTGTGGGAGCTTTTAGCGCCATCCCTTGGGCCAATCAGTGTAATAACATGATGTTGGAGTGGTCAGATACATTATTCCCCCAAGTTTCGTGAAAATCCCCAACAGTGGTGTGTGAGAAATCATGTGACTTGTGGATGCACAGATGAACAACCATCATTAAAATCAAGTAATCGTTTCAAGTCTCACTCACTCTCATGTGGTCAAACGATATTCCCACTCGATCGTTGAAGTCTTCACTGAAAAGGGGGATCTTGGCGTAACGCTGGCTAAAGTGGTTGAGCATGATGAACTCGGCATTCATCTTCATGCCAATACCAATGGCCTGGGAGGTTGTGCTATCGGGGGGGTGAAAAACAAATGATGAGTCATTACTTGCCCCTAGTTACTTTCCATACTGCATCCACAACTTTACAACAACAAAGTTCCAGCAGCTCACTTCAGTCAGGGAAAAAAGGGAAATTCTCTTTTGATTCAATTTCAATTCATTGGAAATATTTGTTTCTAAAAAGACACAAAAGATCCTGGTGAGGAGGCAGATGCTTACTCTGCTTACTCTCCAAGAAAAAAAAAAGAAAAAAAAAAAATCAATGGCAATTTCTGTGGAAAATGCAGCAAGTAACAATGCACTCAGAAATAACTGCAAAGAAAGTATATTTCTTTACCAGCTGAGGTAAAGCTTTATCTTTCTGTGTTTACTTTTGTTGTGAGTCATCAATTTTAGCCGTTTGCAAAAGTCGCCAGTAAACTATCGGTGAGTCGCCGCGGTTGTGAGACCTCATGATGCACCGATATTCGCTCACCTATGCCGTTTCTCTACAGCTTCCTCCTCCAGTCCATCTTCTAATGTGGCCTCGTGGATAAGTAAGGTTGCGTTCTTTCCTTTAAAAAAAAAAAAAAAAAAAAAAAGACACAATCACAAACCCGAATCACACGAATGCTGCGGAGACGAGCACTTATAGCCTCTTCCTCTCCCGCAGGAAATCAATCAGGTAGTCTGCGTTATCAAGAAATTGGCACGCCCTGTTTGTCTGGAGAGCTGAGCCATCTATAATGAGCAGGCGTGGGATATGCTCGCTGTCTCCGGGAGGCTTTGCTTGGACAAAATTCAGTCAAGCAATTTAAAAAGAGTCAATGAAGTAGGATCCCATAGGAGCCATTAGAAGGGCCTGCCAGCTATGAGAGTGATCGAAAGCATTAAGAAATATCTGCTAAATTATGCAGGGCAGCCCAAAGAGTAGAGCTATGTGCTGAGTTGAGATGTGCATCTAAGAAATCGGTGAAATACTGGAAACAAAACACTCAATTTGTTAGAATGAATGGAGTGGTATATCTAGATAGATGTAAATACTGAGTGGTACTAACCCATGTGCGCCAAGGCATCGCAGGGCATGGTGTCGCCAGAAAATGCCAACTTCCAGCCAGACTGGTGGGTGATGCTGCAGGCGTAGGCGTTCCTGCAGTGACGCACTGAGCATGTCTGGAACTGAGAGACACACACAGGAACGTAAAACTTTAAACTTTGAAGCCTTTAGCATCAAAGGGCGTGGTGGTCGAATGGCTACGGACCTTTTCCAAATCATTTTTCTTCAGCAACGCTTGGATGAACGACTTCGTCTTATACTTTGGCACCTCGGCGCCCTCGCACAAAAATCTGTTAGGGACAATGCTGTAAAAACAAAGCAGAGGACAACGAAGACATGAAAAATGACTATTTGGAGACAGTGAACGGTGTTGCAGACTTAGCCATAACTTTTTCAACACTTCCTGTAGATGTACGGGATGTACGGGCAACAGATTAAGATTGTAGCACTTTCTAAAAATAGATTAACGCTAAACACTCTCAGTAGATTACAGCAACTATGGTGATAAAATATGCTTAACTGCAATCATATTTCATCATTGCATTTTTTTTATTATTGGCATCTCTAATAAGTAACTGTTGAGTGGATAGGACTGTCACCAATGAAAAAAGCCTGACACAACTCCACCTTTCTGCTCACAAAACTTGTGCTATTTTTACCAGAGACACTTCGCCATCAAGAAGAACACGCCATCATCCACCGCCTGACGAAATACTGTACAATTAAATAAGATGAAGTTTGTGTTAATAACGTACTTGACATGGCTGAGGATCTCCTCGCAGTGGTCATGATACTGGTTGAGCCAGGACATGATCTGGACCGGAGCGATCAGGTAGATGGGGCTGAACGGCTTTCCTAGCGTCATCTAAGAGCCACGGGAATGAGAAAGACGTGTAAGGATGGATGCAAGCGGAACTCGCACTCACTAATGGAAGAAACAATAAATACTTCTCATACTGAAATGTCTCAATGCAAAAACGTCTTTGTTCGAGAAGTTTCACCTTCCTTTTATGAGTACGAGCTTGCCTTGCATCTAGTCTTCTAGTCTGCACTCCTTTTTTTGCATGTCCAGTCAATACAATAGAGGCAGATTCAGATTGTGCCATTTTGATTATACACTTAAAGGAATACGCTAAGTTTCTGGGAGACGAAGTGAATGTGGTACGAGACTGTGTACAGCTAGAAATCCCTGCGCGTGTTTGCTAACGGTAGTTATGTTACTATAACTCTAGTTCTATGATCGTAGGCAAGCCGTTTAGGCTTCGCCTTATGGGCTATGCTCGTGCGCGTGCGCGCGAGCACTGAAACTTTCAACGATGCACCTATCAGCTGGGGCTCCGCCCCCAGGCACCTGTATATAAGGCCGTGCTTGCCGGCATTCTTCCTCCATGATTTTCTTTCTGCAAACCAAGGAGGGGACAGCAGGTGTGAAGCTAAACGGCTTGCCTACGATCATAGAACTAGAGTTATAGTAACATAACTACCGTTCTATTTCTCGTAGGCTTCGCCGTTTAGGCTTCGCCTTATGGGCTAAGGCGAAGCCACGAGCGGAGCCCGATCAATGTACCCCTGCTGGACCTAAAGGCCCGAGAGGCAAAGACACAAGCATATTCTGAAAAACACATATAATCCAGAACTGCCCGGTCATGTAGATTCATGCCCAGGTCATGCATCACATGACGAACGGCACAAACCCACCACAGCCCTCCGGTGTTCACTGAACCTGTGCAGTGAACACCAAGGGAGAGCTTGAACAACCAACAGTCAGTTGTCCCTTTCTCCTTCACACGAGCTTAGACGTTCGTACTGAAGAAGAGGATGTCAGCATAAAATGCTAACCCAGCAGCCTGCTAGGCTCCCACGCCTACCCCTCTAGCACCACTTAGCGCCGAGGGATGGAGCCTAGACAAACGGCCCTCCGGAGTGTGTCAGTCTTATGTGTGGGGTTACGAACTGTAAC
>CABFOQ010049288.1:0-26318 GCA_900660455.1 Gephyroberyx darwinii | reverse complement strand
TGTGCTGTGGGGCAGTGAAAACTTTATTTCCCCTTTAAGCCTTTCCTGAGTTAGTGAGAGTACTTAAAGGAACACTCCACTATCATTCATGTGGATGTTATATCAAAGGAATGTGTTACCTTGATGGGTAGAAGCAAAAATTATTCAAATACACCCAAGAGAAAACAGAGAAAACACTACTTTTCTGCTTGTAGAGCTTCTCCAACAGATCCTACAATACCCAGTATTCATTGCGAATGCTGCGTTATGACGACCAACCCCCACACCAGGACGCTGCCCCTTTATTGCAATAGACTTTGACAACGACATGAAGGCTGAGTTGATGGGGGGCAGCAACATTAGAAAATTAAAACCTGGTGCTATTCCCTCCATATTTCCCGGACGCAGCACCAAGTGGAGTGGTTACTCAGCTAGCTACAAGTTACAACTAGCAGTGACTTCTGCTACTGGCACTATCATCTGCTCTCCTCTCCTCAAGACGGAGACAAGAAACCAGGAAGAGAAAGTTTTCGAAATGCGCCAATGAATAATTTTGGGTTGATTTTTGGAGCTTCAAACTGCTTTTCTCCGAGACACAGAGCAAGTAGATAAAAACAGTACCATCTAATAGCATCTACTACTGAGGACTGATTGATGGAGATCGTGGAGTGGCGTTTTAGATATTTTAAGAGGGTTGATACTCATGAATATGTGGCTATGGACATAACAAACATTGACACACAGCCTTTCCTCCATGCACAAACAGGTGGGCATGCATAAGTTCTTATTTGATAGAATGATGAGTGGATCTGTGAAGAAGGAGCAGTACATTGAACATCTCCAGCTCCAACCTCAGCAGAAGCTGGGATCGGAAATCCAGGACCATACACAGTCCCTGGGCTGCCCATCCAATACCTTTGGAGAACTCTTAGATCACACACTAACCACCATGGCCTCTTCCAAAATTAGACACATTGCTAAGTTACAAATCATCTACCTTGTGGAAAGTAAGGGTACAAAAGTCTCACATGGGACAATGCGGGTCCAGTTTAAAGAGGGCCAGCTGAGAACTGAGCTGAAAGGGTACCTGGCTTATTGGAAAGGTAAGAGAGAGCCCCGGGGGGTGGACATTGAGGACGCCTGGAAATGTGAATCCTGTTGCTTCAAGGAGAACTGTGAGTGGCGCAACCATGATTTAGTCGAGGCAAAGATGGATTGTAGACTCCAGTTGGATAATTGCACACAGGACAGCCTTATTTCTGGGAGCCCAACCACAGATGCCAACGCTTACTTTTGGGACATTTTTGGAAGTTCTGCGTTGGACAGATATCGTTTTGTTCACGATGGGTGAGAGGTTACCAACAGAGACTCAGAGGTTGATAGCAGTAGCTGTAGCCCTCCCATACATTAACATTATTAATAAAAGATATTTCCGTGGCTACTAGGTCCAACTGACATTGATATTGACATGCTTTTAGGTTGTTATTATTGTTATTGTTTCAGACTTTCTGCAGAACAGCACTATATGAATTATGCAAATTAACTACAGTACAAACTGTAATTGTCTTAAGGTGAATATTTGTCTATGTAACCAAATGTGGATTTGTGGACTACACATGCTAAAGACGGAGACTAATCAACCACGGTTGAGCCATCTGGGGAGATTATGCAAATAAGAAGTTTAGTTTGGTTTCATATGTCATATAGATACACGACAACCCCCACAACAACAGCGCCAATTTCAACACGGCAAACATGGAGGAACTTCAAACAGCCACAAACACCACATGTGCAATTCTGTTCAGAAAATGTATGTACTCAAATATTGAATATTATATGCTTTGTTCAGTTAACATTTAATGTTGGGAATATAAGAAATGGGCTATCATTGTATATGTTATGCATAGCATTAAGAATACCCTAGGAATACTGTATTTTGATTAAAAAACATGTTTTGCTGGCAACCGTCTTAGTATTCAATGGAATGTTTCATATGTGCTTCCCCATATGGAAAAGATATAGATAAATTCTACTAAATGCTTATATGTTTTATCTGAAACTTGTAAGTAATATATATGACAGTCAAACCAGATATAAGATCCTTAGTAAATGTGTGTAATATGAAACTTATATAATTTGGGAACTTATAAGCACTATATATAACAGTAAATCCACATATAATATCCTTGGTAGAAATGTGTAGTATTAAACTTATGAGTTGGGTAACCATTAGTGAAACTGAAATCTTGCAAGTATTGTATAAAAACCATACAAGACATATATAAGATGTCACATATATGAGACATACAAATAAAAAACACATAATCTTAAAATAAAATCACATGGAAAAGCACATAATGAGATGAGATGACCAAATAACGAGTTTTGGGTATTTTTAACATTTTATACACTTTTATATCACTTGACACTGATAACATTGGAATGTTAAAGTTTTGTTATGATTAGAATTTTTTCAAAACCAGGTTTTTAGCTCACATTTTCTTCTCTTTCAACTAGTGAACTTTCCTAAAATAATTACATGGGGAATATTTAGTGTTATTTATTTAAGAGCAATTATATACAATAAAATATCCAGAATTTATTTACAGTTACAATTTCTTTCTACATGTTCTGCTGTATGCAGCAAATATTCAAAATCCCCATGTAATGTATTATATTAAGCTAAATAAAAAGGAGATTTAAAAAAAAGCACCACTCCTTTCTTGCTGTAGAAAATTTCATTACTTCTGGTAGCTCACCAAGTAGAGCGCGTACGACAAGGCTCAGGTACTTGACTGGGAGCCAGTGGAGGTGAATATGGGTGGGGGTGATGTGATGCCAGGCTTTGGTGTGGGTGAGAACCCTGGCAGCAGAGTTCTGAACCTACTGGAGCCTATCCAGGGCTTTGCTAGGGACCCTGGATAGGACTCCATGGATAAGATTCCACCTCCCGAAGGCGTGAATGAGGCTCTCTGCCATGGAGTTGGTGAGTGATGGCTGGAGTCTGGAGATGACACCCAGGTTGCTGAGGAAGGGCAGATGGAGCAGCCGTCAATGGTCAGGACAAGATTCCCAATCTTCCAGAGCAGTGCTTTGGAAGCCACAACCATGAGCTCTGTTTTACTACTGTTTAGTTTGGCATGGACATCCAGGTTTTTTAAGCCGCTTAAAAAAATCAAGCTTAATAATGCCCCAATTGGCTGTATTTTAAAAATATAAGGACCGAATAATAAAGACAAAGCCAACAGTAACTGTGACTGGATAACATGAAACATGCATGTAATGCTAATAATTAAAATTACTTAACTTTACTTACTTAAATTGCCTAACTGCCAAGCTAACGAGACAAAGAACGGGAGCCAGCAGGGGAGTCGTCGGAGCAGCGCAGCATTGGGAGGACCTGGGAACGTATGGGGCACTTCCACACAGGCTGGGCAGCAGCAGAGCACTCCTAATACCCACACCCTGACTGCTCTTCTCCTACTCCCCCTACTCTACCTATCTTTACCGCCGGCACCCCTATGCCTATGACGGTGAACGGCCAACCACCTCTCCTCTTTTTTTGTTTGTCTGCATCACTTGGGTCGCTTTGCTTCATGTTTTTACTTCTCTCACAGCAACTGTGGGAAAGAAGCAATATTGCACTAAAAGTTCACTGTAGCCTGACCGAGTTGAGGGGTGGCCATGAGTCAAGATTGAATATGAATTTCTTCTTTTGTTGTAACAAGAGGAGGGGTGTTTTTCAATAAGTAGATTTGATGAAAAATAAGCGTATAGTACTTGATATTCTGTTGTGGGGCCCTCTGGCCGCCCCTGATCACAATTACATATATTTTTTGTAAACATTGTTTGTATACATTTGTATACAACTGTTGACAGAAAAATCCAGCTTCCACTCTGACACAACCTCCAACCTTCCCTCCAACAACACAAACACTTGTGGATGGAACAATATGTGTACTCATTAGAGTATTGGTTTATGATGAGTAAGAGCAAGCGGGGGCTATTTTAAACATGAAATAAAATAGACACTCAGTGGCATGGCTGAATAGGATCTCTCTGGTACCAGACATTGTTCAGTTAACAGTAAACAATCTATAAGGTCTTAGTGCTGAGTAAGAGTATGCCTGTGAATACTTACTATGGATAGACCAAATTTAGGTCAGCACAGCGCAGTCATTCCCTATATATGGTTTTCTGTAGCATTACTTTTTCTTATTATTATGCATGTATACATACATACATCCAAACCAATCGTATACCACCTTTCACAGGGAAACTATTGCCATTGGCTGGACTTCCTATTAATCAGCAGAACTGGCTGGCCCCTAATTATGGTAAATCAACATTTAATTGGGTCACATACTTCATATTAGTGTGTGTGTGGGCAGACGTAGAATAATTTCTCTGTTTAGTCAGACTGGATTCAGCTTTTTTGGACAAAGTAAGAATTGGGAATCTGTGGTCCACATCTAACTGAATCAAATTTAATACACATTTCAGAAAGCCTTTTTAATCTACTAGTTTAATGTTCCTACTACTATAATTGCCCTTACCTTAGATGTACACTGAGGGGCAGCAGTGTCTCACGATTTCCCATTTGGATTATACACAAATGGACTTTTATTTAGATATTATTTGCAAGAAATCTGACCCTTAATATGGTTGAAGAAAAAAAGCTACTCTGGTTTTAGAAAAATGATACCACAAAGCATCACCAAGAACCTTATGTGACTATTCTAAAGGTTAATAATAGTGTTGTGCAATGATACCAGTAAAAAACAAGATCAATAAACACATCCTCACATTTCTGATTAATGCTTTTATTAACAATAAATTACATCTTACAAAATAAAATGAGAGAATTATTTAGTAATTATTACTTTGTCAGAACATCAAATACTTGCAATATACACATATTTATAGACACAGGTTTTACTCTCATGCAAGCTGTCCAATGTGCTGGTACATTCTATGCAGATGCAACAGATGTCTGGCGGTTATTTGGTGTTGAACCCATTCGATTTGTTCCAATTTTGTGTACGTGTGTGTAGGTGTACCTGTACATCTGTGACCCTGGTCTATCAAATTTAGCAATTCTTAAGTACTCCTCTCAGATTGACAACTTTGACCACTCATTTGATTATTCATATGCACGGATTGTGAAACATTCATTGTCAATTTCTGTTCAATATTTTACTATTTTAAGCCTTTGTGTTTGGCTTCAAAAAGGTTGAAAGGTATATTATTCTCATATGAAACACATCAAACGTTTTAAAACATAATTTCCCATGCAGTTCAGGCATGTTTACAGTACTTTCACATGATAATCTCCTTGACAACCATTTTTAGGGTTCGATTCAGCTCTTTCGTCCACAGCTCCTCACCAAATAGAGCCTCGCTGTATACTTTCTGTACCATAGGAAGGCCTACAAAAACACTCTTTCTTTGGAAGTTTATATAATATTAGACATGCAGGTTTTGTGGAGACAACCCCTTTCTCTCAAGTGCTTTGATCATTTGTCCAAGACCCAAACTCTGGCACTCCAAAATCATCTTATTGAAAATCAAAGGGAAGGGAAATGTCATTGCACATTTGAATTTGTTCCACTGTAATTGAGTCACATGATGTCTTGATACATTTTTCTCCTAATGCATATGGATCTCAGTGGCAACATTCATCACTTTCTCTACTTCACTGCGCATCCTCCGCTTGATCTGTCCAAGGACTGAAGAAGTTGGAGACCTTCGGGGTGCGCCTGCCCCCCCTTAAGCCAGCCCTTATTCCAGTTTGAGGACCCCCTCCGACCTCCTGAGCCTGGTGGATCCTAAAGGCCTCTCTCAGGTTCTGAGCTCGGACCTCCTTGCTCTGTATCTCTTCTACTACTCTGCTGGGGAACCAGCCCCTTTCACCATCATGGAGCCTCTCACCCATCATCCAGCCTGGGACATAGGAAGAAAGGGAAAGGCGTGAGGGGATATGGGAAGAGAACATCATAGAATACCATGACAGACACATAACATTTGAAAAAGGACCATTGGAAAAACAGTGAACAGGCAAAAGGAGAAGGAGATCAAACATATCAAAGCCTCTAGTATGGACATTTAAGAGTATTCATAATAATAATAACTTTCATTTAAGAGCACATTTCATGGTACCCAAGGCACTTAATAATGGAAAAGAGAAGAACTAGATAAGGTGAGAAAAATAACAACTAGGCTAAAAGGTAGGAAGACAATAAGACAAACAAAGGACAAAAGGGCAAAAAAGGACAATTCAGCAGCTGGGTCCAAAGGCCTGGCTGAAGAGGAAGGTCTTCAGCTGCTGTTTAAATACTTAATAAGAGCAGATACGCTATCTCTACACACCATCATCTGTTCTCTCCAGGATGTTCAAGACATCGGCCATCTCAATGGAGAGTTCATCTGGCTCCTGAGATGAGTATGACTGAATGCACTGCACCTGGGGAGAGTCTGATAGATACCACAGATAGTTTGAGTTCATATGTCCAAGTGTGTATGTTTAGGATTGTACCTTGTGTAGTGTGGTGTCCTGTCTCACCTGGTTGGTGGGCGCTAGTAGACATAAATCGTGTGCGCCGGTTGGGAGTGAGAGCACACATCCATCGAAGCTTTTCACTCCTGTCAATACCATAGAGGTGGCCTCAGTAACCAGCAAAGTTATTCAATCATTCAGTTGTTGCCTATATTGAGGTTTGATACTGTTGTTAAAGTGTACAAGATCTACTGTGCCATGCTAATTTGTGGTTACTATTGTGCTGGGATGTACTTTGGGACAATTAATGGTTCTTGGGACTTAATCTAAGGATGTTATTCATTTTCATTAATTTCATTCATCAGTGAAGAAAGCACATACTTTGAAAAACAGTTTCGGTTTTCATGAAATGCTCTTGCTTACACTTACACAGCTATCTTCCGAAATGACAACAACTCAGTTGAAGCCCAAGCTGTGATTGTTCCAGATACTCACATGCTGGTGGTTTTGAGCATGTAGTTGACCTGACGCTCCTCCTGGTTTTCCATAAGCTTCAGGTTAAAAACACTGGCCAGCAGCTGGCCCTGGTCCTCGAGGTCTTCGGTCCTCAACATGGCTCGCGTGCATGAGTCAAGAACCTGGAACTTCTCCCCACTGATAACAAAACAAGACAACTAGATTAACATCTTCCCCTTTTAGAGCACAAAATCTGATTGGAAAGAGTTGTACGATGAAGGATGCCCCTGTGCTAACCTGGAGCTGCGCTTGGTGATCAGCAGCAGGTTGTTAAACAGGAACAAGTAGACCGGATGGTGGAGCTTACGGCTGCGCATGGTTCTAGTGCTCTTGGGTCCAGCCATCTGCTGCACTTCCCCCTTCTTTAGCAGCCAGCGGGAGTGGGAAATGATGGGTACAGACTAAAGGGTTTAACAGACGTCACAAGATAAAGGAAAGTTTCCAAATTGTTCACAAACATACTGACTGTGTTATGGATTCTGGTCATTGCCGAATTCTGAATTGTTCAGTCATTTGTTTTTAGATGGTAGAATTTCAGAGTTGAAAGTAACCCAATGTTGTCTTGTGTAGGGGAGACAGGGGCACTGTGGGACAGAGGCACTTTGGGACTAAAAATAGAACATCTCCATTGGTGAAATATGCTGTGAATGATTCACAGACCTGATAAGAGGTGGTCCTAGCTTAGATTTCATGGCACCACACAGCATGTTTCACCACTTTGGCACTTTGGGTGCCCCTGTCCCACAGTGCCCCGGTCTCCCCTAATTGTGATAATGTGTATTTGCAACTGTGTATGTATGTGACCTTCATGACCAATGCATTTCATGTCAAGCTTATGACTTATGACATGAAAGTGAAAATCTGACACGATAAAACTTTAGATACCTTGGATTTAAACTCCAATGTTTTCTCAATGCTGATGAGCTCCTCAGTGCGACTCATCTTTCTCACCCCCTCGTTGCACTCTTTTACAATCTGAGGCGGACACAAATACACACCATCAGGAACACAAACCTCAAAATAAATAAAAGATTAACACAATCAACACAAACCCAATGGCAAGAAACCCAGGAGTGAGTTGTTTATTTTTGTTTTGTTGTTTAATTTTTTTTTATCTTTCACAGATCTAGAGGTCATTTTGACCATCTCTCAAGACTAAAGGTGATTGATTCTGACCGTCTTTCAGTCTAAATCAAATCAAATCAAATCACTTTTATTTATATAGCCCTTAATCACTGTTATAGTCTCTAAGGGCTTCACAGTGCCCAACATGTGAAACAATAAATGGTTAGTACATGACATTCCCCAGCCTTAGACCCTCACAGAGGACAAGGAAAAACTCCTTGGGAGGGGCTACTCAGAGAGGGATCCCCCTACCAGGACAGTTGGCATGCAATAGATGCCGAGTTTGGGCGAGCAGTGTATACAGAGTTCAGAAAAGTTTATTATGGTGGGACAGCCAGATCTGATGTGGGGCATCACAGCAAATGGCAGTCTAGACTAAGACGTGATTGATCACCATGCCCACTAGATTATGGAACAACCTGCCTTAGGAACTTAGACTAGTCTTAAAACACACTTTTACAAAAGTGCTTTTATGTAATTGTTTTTGATTTTGCCCACTTTTAATTGTGTATTTGTTTTTATCTAATTTAATTTAATATATTTATTCTTCTTTTAACCTATTTTCCTCTGTTTTTCCCATCTTTATTCTTTGTTTATATAGTGTTATATAAATAAAGTCTATAATAATAATAATAATAATAATAATAATAATAATACCCAGCCAATGTTTGGTTCAGCTCAATATGTAGATATGTAAAGAGATTTATGTTGATGATGAAGCTAATGTGATTGAAGTATGTGATTGAACAATGCTTAACCCTACAATGCAAAGTACATATAGGTGTAACACATCTTTGGAAATATTCCAACTCACTGATATTTGTGGTGTTTGTCATGGCTTATGCCCACAATTATCACACTGTACAATGCTTCCACCTTTCCGAACCCAACCCAGGCCCAACCCTTGGCTGATAATCACCTGCTCCAGTTGGTGATGTGCTTTTATAGCATTTGCTTCCCTCTCAGAGTTTTCTTCTGCTTTTTTCAGGATATTCTGTACAAAGAAATAAATAAATCAATCTGAATCAATCTGTTTGTTACTGCAACTCAGACACCTTTGTCTCTACACTTTCTATGTATCATAAATAACATGCTTCACTTCTCTCACCTGTACAAGTAGCTTGAGCCTTGTGATCCTCTGGAAGGGGAGGATGAGAAAGGAAGTGAAGGAGAGGCCTCTGACGCATGAGTGGTTCTCCAAACCAGCCATGGCCTCACGGAATGCCTGGTTTCCCTCTCTGGACAAAACACAGGCATGCTCAGTGAAGACACAGCAGACCAGGTTAAAACAATACAATGCTCAATTGACCATAGACCCAGTGTTTGCAGACATTTTATCATCACCTTGGAAGTTACTTTTAGATAATCGTGTGCTAAAACATTATTCCTTCTCTTAACACAATTCCTTTGATGTACAGCATATAATTTAAAAAAACCGCAGCACTGTAGTCAGGCTATGATAACACAGATGAGCTGAGAAAACCTCAACCACCTGCTAGGAATTTGCTTGTCTGACCAAAAGAGGGCCATGTTCTTCCATTCCGCATACCTCGCCAAGTAAAGGTAATGCCAATGTTTTCCCACCAAAGTTTACAATGGTGCAGTTTTGCTTAGAATACTGGAAAGAGAGAGAGGAGAGAGAGGGTAATCGCCTTTGCTTTATGACGTGCAGCCTCTAAATAATCTCCCCTGGAATGAGTGGCAGTAAAAACGTCTTAAGAATCTACCAACCTGGGGGGGGGGGGACATGCTTAACTCCCCTTAGCTCGCCTTCCAAACATCACAATAACCAGTCACTGGGTGTTTTGTGCACGTTAATACATGTCCTCGCTAAGGTGATATGGCTAACATTTGAAAGAACTTGGCAGCTCAGCAGCTGATGAGATATCATATGACTGTGATTAGGCAAGGTGTTCCGAACACCCTTCGGCATCAAGATCATGGGGAGTGTGGTCGGACTCTCACAGTACTAAACTTTTAAACTTTTAGAGTATACTTAACCTACAATGCAATGAAAACTGACACCTAGGAAATAAACTTCTAGTACTATATCTTCCACATGTTCATTAGTTAATCACATGCCTAATGAGTTCCAGTGCGCACACCTCAAATGTGATTTTCACACACCCAGTATGTCTGAGGGTAATTGTCCAATTGTGATTGCTGGCAGAGCTCCCACTTAGTTTCAGCTATGCCTGTCTTCTGTAGGGTGTGGAAATGTCAGACTCACTCAGGTATGTGGTGTTGATGAAGAGGGACCTACTACATTCATAGCCAACCACACCCATCACATATGTCAAAATCAAAAGCAAACCTGTTCTCTACTGATAATAGACGCTGACCGCAAAAACACTCAGACATTAAAAAAAAACACAGAGCAACATAGGAGTGGATGACGCATGTCTTCTATCTCTAATTCTCACTTTTCTTTCTCTCGCTCTCTCTCCAAACATGGATTCGTCATCAGTATTCAGCCAATTGCGCAGTGCATAATGTTATTCTAAACAGAGGTCTTGTGTTGTGAAGTGCTCTCATGAGGCATGTTCCCAAACTAGATGGACAGCCTAATTAAATGTGCAAGTAAGATTTTCTTTACAGTCCAATAGCACAAAATGATATATTATATATCAAATATATATATATATAATATATATATATATATATATATATGTGTTGGTTGCATGGGTTATCGATCAATACCAATGACTCAACAATTACTTGGCCAGGTGCCGAGATTTCTGGCTTAGAAAACTCACTTTCCTGCCTGACAGTGTTGGAGGATGGTGCTATGAGCGAGCAACCTGTGTCACCAGACAAAAGACAGAGCAGTATTTTGCATCATGATATATTACTACTTCACTATACGTTTCTGTTGGAACTAGCTTACTCTTACTCTATTGTGAAAATGTGATAGTTTTATCAATTACAAGTGACCTGTGAGCTATCTATAGACCTATCTGTGTTGTTACAATTCCTTGATTGGCGATAGAGGTCATTAAAAGTCATAGATTACTACATGCCCTTTTAATTTGGTGCGTTACGACAGGGGTTTCAGCACAGTGTTACTGCCATACCAGATTTACAGTAGCACAGTGCTAGACTAAGACCGCATTTTGCATGACATGAAATATATACATCGGTCCTGTACAGTTCAATACAGTTTCATCAGTTACACACTATAGGAACCTGTTTTGAACGCCTCAGTAATTCCCCATAGGAAATGGCAACCCCAGTCATAATCCCCTCTACATTGAGCTTCCAGTTCATGGAGAGGGTAGTCCACATTGTAATAGAGGCATTTGTTAAAGGGGTACCCACAAAATACGTCGGTAGTTCTTCTCCTGGTACACCTGGTTAATGACGTAGGTGATGAAGACATGGAAGTGTTCCACAGCATGGTGGTGGACAATGTCGCACACGTCAGAGATATCTATGGACTGCTCGATTCGGTTCTCTAAGTCCATCAGGAACCTGGGAATATTGAGAAATCATCATCCAGGGATGTGAAATGAAAGGTTGTTTGCTTGATTGGAACGACACATTTGAAAAGTATGATTAGACTTCCAAACATTAGGGCATTTCTAAGGGTTCACCAAAACCTTTGCTTACCTTTCGCTAGCTTTCATGACTTCCTCGATGTTGGAGAACAGGAAGTGCATGTCAGATTGGCTGAGGGTGTTGACTAAAACAGTGTTACGTAGGAAGTGAGTCTCTAAAACCTCCAAACTCTTGTAGTAGGATGCCTCTGAGGTAACCAGCTCAAACATGGCCTAGAGAGAATAATCATAAAGTCATATAAATACACCTTCCAGCAGAACAGGGTGCGTGTTATTTTGACTTGATTCCTAAACCCTGTGACCAGTTTCGGTCAGCAAGCTATGATGGCTAGTGGTGTCCTGGTGGTTCAGTTGGCTAAGGCCCTTATTGCGCAACCATGATGTCCGGGGTTTAAATCCGGTGTCGGACCTTTGTTGGACGACATCCTCTCTCTCCCATCTTTCCTCACTCTTCACTGTCAGTTATCAAATAAAGCAAAAATTATAAAAGAATAATCTTTAAAGCTGCACTAGGCAAGATTTGAAGATTTGCAAGAGTGAAATCCAAAAGTGTCTCCAATAGTTACTTCCTGCTGCTATTTGGAGCAGGTGCAGCATTAAAAAAAAACTATAATAGCTACATGTCATTTTCTTCCCAGTAATCCCAGTAATTCATCTTTGTTTTGCTTACCTCTTGAACATGATACGCTATAGCTAACTACCCTCCAACTCAACCCTCCACCTTCACAGGCAATGCCTCTCATCTATCTTTGTCCTCACCTCCTGCATTATGATCTCTTTCTGTGGTAACTGGTTGAGCAGGCCACTCTCCTGCACAGCCTCCAGGTTCTGCCACAAGCTCAGTGAGCGGGCACTGTTCCTCAGCTGCAACTGCAGGGCAGGAGGGGACATGCCCGCTGACCCCGTCATCCCTAACCCCACTGTGACCCCGGAAGGGAGGCCATCGCGCTGCCGCCGCTGCTCAATCTCCTGCTGCTTGGAAGTGTCCCGGTACTCCTGGTACAGGAAGGCTGGAGGGACAAAAAGACGAGTGACGCATGAGTTAGGCATGAGTTTTTGGCTTTTTACACAAGGCCATCACTTTGCCTGAGGTGTTTCTGTTGTGCCAGTGTCACACTTGAGAGACGCTACTGAGTTAATAGCTCGGCCGTCAAGAATTAACACATAGACTTGTGAATACTGTACTGTAACAGAGTTCTGAGGTAGGCACACCATGAAGTGGACATCAGATAGCGAGTATCTTCAGCGATCCTCTCCTTCAGCCAGTTTCAGGTGAATGTTTGCGAACTGATAAGCATGGAGGCTACTTTCAGGGAACACTGGCTGCGTATGTTGAGAGGGAAGGTGACTTTGAACAACAGGAGCCTGTTGCATAATCTCCCTCAGTCATATACTGCAGATTGCCTAGGTGGGCGTAAAGCTGGGCTGAGAATTACATAAGCGCTAGAGAGAGACACACACACACACACACACACAGGCAAAGTGCAGAGGATAGAGATATTTCTTGTTGATGACGAGCACTTTCTTCAGAGATTTCCAGCTTCCATTTATTTACCCTAGTCAAACTGGTGTGCTGCAGACAAAGGGAATTTTAACGAATCCGTGAAAATAACTATTTTACTGTGCACACACTGAACAGAATATACAAAGAGTATAGGCAGACTATCAGTTCTGAGAGGTATTCAACCTTGACGGACGAGTCAGAGGCAGGCAGTGATAGACATGACTCGATGGAAGTGCTGCAGCCTTATCGAGCTTGTTCATTGTTGGGCTGATAAATTCTTATAAATTTGTGTGTGTTTACACTACACTTGTGAATGTGTGTGTGCATTGCATACATGCGCATGTATGTGCTTGCCTGTGCTTGGTCTCTGTGTTACATGCACAAATAAGAGATGCTGATTTTTTTAGCAACAGCTCTGGAGGTGGTGGAGTGGGCAGAATACACATGCTACGTCCACCGTGCATGACTCGCTGCATTTCTGTTGGCTGACTATTATTTCCTCACCAATGTTTTTGATGATGTTGAGACTGTGGCAGATTGTGTCTATTTTCCTTGGAGAGGTCTCTCCGTTGCTCAACCTGGAGAGAGAGAAAGAGATAGCGAGATAGCCCAAATATAGCCCAAATATTCAGTTTTGATGGCATCTTTACATAATAAACTCCATTTTAACCAACCACTCAACAGTTTGATGATTCATTTAGCTGTGGAAACATGATATGATATCATCGGCACATTTCAGCAGACACACAACGATGAAATCTCAGATTTGCCTTTGCATTGAATGTGTCAAAGTGTGAAACCAAGCACCCAAATTGCAATATTTCAAAAATCCATCTGCTTCCCCAATTCACTTTCATTTTCTAGTCACACAGTGAGTTAATATTCAACCATTACAAGCTCTGCACCCATCTTTTAAAGACAGTGTTCAGTGTCCCTTTGTCCCTTTGTTGCTGCACAAGCATGTAACACCAAATCCATGACTTATTTCCTTCATTTATCTTCATATTTATATCAAGTCTAACTTGCTTTGTCTGTTTTGTTATATCCAAGCACCTTAAATGGCAGAAACATGCACAGGAACCCAGCAGCATAGTGCTTTTCTACTCCTATCCTCTCCACCTGTCCATGTCCAATGTAATCTTGTCTCACCTGAGTTTGATGCTGTCTATGTCTGCTACCTCAGAACTGGAGTGTCGCAAGATCCTGTTTTCCCCTCCAATCTCCCGTACGCTGCAGGCGGCGGCCGTGCGCTCAGATAGGTTCTCCATGTCTCGGCTGTGAATGCCGTGTGTCCGGTAAGTGAGCTCGTCAGCTGCAATACCTCTGTACTGACCGTTGGATGTAGCAGATATGTCCACGCTCCTCTCTCTTCCTCCTCCTCCTTCTCCTCCCCCCCATCCTCCTCCTCCTCCTCCTCCTCTCATATCCCTGCTAGAAGGTGAGTGTTGGCTGCCTGGCTCACCATTGCTTGGCAACACCGCTCTGGAATGGTGCAGCCGTGGTGAAGCTGGTGGGCTAAATATGACAGCAAAACACACACTTCAGAATCACAGCTACTGTAGCCATCTTTATCCTTGCACATGAAATGTACTGAAAGGCATATTCATCTAAAGGATAGTAAGACACCTGCTGACATGGAAAGCCTTCAGTGTTTTTTTAAATATATTTTCATTTCTATTTATCCAGGGAAAATTGACAGAGCTCCATGCCGTTTTCCAGCAACATCCTGCTTTATATGCATACAGTTCCACATATTCACACTGGGGAGCTGACCAGTACAACCATGGTCTTCTAGTGGTGGCCACTGAGCAGCTCTACTGGATCAGTTGGGGGTTCAGTGCCTTGCTCAAGGGCACCTTAACCCTAGTTGTTGAAGGAGGTCACTTTCCCCATCCACATTTTTCTACCTCTTTCCAACCACCAGTCTGCTTTTCTAACCTCTAGGCTACTGCCCCCTGTGTTCATAGCCATCTCAACAGATTTGCTGTTTAAATCAATACAACGAAGAAAATGTTAGAAACGGTTGGAATGGTGTGTGTGTGTGCGTATAGTGCCTAAATCAAGCACTAGATCCCTTGTGGAAGACGTATCTCTGAATTTATGTTTGCTTATACTCATGGGTGTGTGTTTGTTGAGTATTAGGGTTGGGCAGCAGAGGTAGCGAGGCTCACCATCTGGCCTGGGGTGACTTCTGGGGCAAAGGGTCATTAAAGGAGGAGATTCCTGCCCTGTTGGATGGACTGGCCTCCAAGCCAAACCTGGGAGGAGCTGGGGAGAGAAGAGAGTCTAAATAACAAGGATATTTAATAAGGATTAACAGGTAGCAGTGACTTTGAAACAGAAGAATGCACGTGTTCCCAACAGATTACCACACTGAGAGATGCATATTTTCCTTGCAGCGCTATTTGACTCGGGGTTTTTTCTCATTTCCCTCTGAATTTAAATACCGTATGTGTGACTCTTCCATATGGGCTTTAAATATTGTACTGAAAAGTACTCACACACAGGGGTGCCGTAAGGTGGGGGGGGGATACCATGAACGATTCAGGGGGGCCCTGCAGTTCTGCAGGTGAACCTTTGGCCCAAGATTCCTAGCGACGCCCCTGCTCACACACATTCACCTGCTGCTGCTGATAATTGACGTTAAGAAGCTAAGAAACTGGCTTGTGACATTTTATCATGACAATGACTAGAATGAGCATCGTGTCAAAGTAGAAAGAAGGCACACACATCCCAATATTGAGTGCAGGTGCTGGGGAGATCAATGACATAATGA
This sequence comes from Gephyroberyx darwinii, assembly GCA_900660455.1. NCBI lineage: Eukaryota > Metazoa > Chordata > Actinopteri > Trachichthyiformes > Trachichthyidae > Gephyroberyx > Gephyroberyx darwinii. The sequence goes on along the minus strand of CABFOQ010049288.1, from coordinate 10,365 downwards.
AAGAGAAACAAAGTCCACACACTGCATTGCTCTCTTTTGCAAACAAGACAACAGACAAGTCTGATGAAGAGCACGGTGGCTCGAAACGCCACAACATGGTAATAAATTTGCAAAAGGGAGCAATGCAGTGTGCAAACTTTATTTCATTTCATTTCATTTTAGAACGAGCATCATGAAATTGTTTTATTTTGTTACCGTCTTTGGTGGTGCCATCGGCCATGGTGGCAGAACAGATGTCATGCTCACCTCTTGTGCTAACCCCCCAGTTCTTCTTCTAATTATTCCTGTTGCACATTTCCTGTGCAACAGGAAAATGTCACAGATTATTACTCAGTGGAGATTCAGTGGAGCCTGATAAAAACAATGAACATTGTTCATTGTCTTTAACAGTGTTGTCAGTGATTGTATGCATAATATTCCAAAAGATAATTGTGGGGAGTGTGATGCATCAGGTGAAAGCTACACACTAAAATAGCAAATAAAGGCATACCTCAGCACTAACACTATTGGCTTTGTCAGTGGTTATAAGTGTATTCCTGCTAAGTCATTACAGTTCATGAATCCATCCACAATGGCTAGGACATGGATATCAAAGCTTTTGCCTACTTTAGTTTTTATAACCTCATATGTGGTAAACCCCAATGACAGTATAATTAGTTTCCATGGGATGAAAGCAGGAAAGAAATGAGAAAAATGTCCAGAATTCAGTTGAACGTTGATCATTAGTGCAATTAGTTCTGAGAACCAAAGCAACCGACGATATAAATGGGCCGCCGTGAAAAAACGTCTCACCTTTCGGAATAGTCAGAGCAGAAAAGGATTTTGTTTTTTCACATAGCCTTCAATCTGAGGAAAACACCCACTCTCACTGCACTAAACACACCCTGTACTCTAACCGGGGTCATTTGCAGTGAGTGGTTGCTATGGCACTTCCTGACACCTATTTTGTGACCTTCGGAGATGATCTATGGGCCTTCAGGAAGTGTTCCGAACGAGAAAATGGTTTCAAAACAGACTTTGTGACCAACGGCTGTCTGAGTGGTTGTGTGTACATTGCCCATAAGGCTGTGTAGGAGTTGTTATGTCACCTGGCTTGGAAAAAAGAGGCCTATTTAATGCAGCTCCACATGTCCACACACTCAATAGCTGCATAGCAGCAATAGTTCCTGTTGTACCTTCAAATAGAAGAAGCAAACTGTAACTTCTCTTCAAAAACCTCAAAATTCGACCGTGCATATCATCACGTGCCTTTATTCATCATTGTGGACATGGTCAGAAATGCTGGCTGCATGTAGCATTATTGTAGCATTAGGTGCAGGAGGACTGAATGACCACAACTCTGGAGGCCACCATATTTATTTGCAGTGGCTCCATTGTGCAGTGCAGTGATGCGTGATTGATTTATCAAGGCATGCCATCAGAGCAAAATGGGTATGTCACACAGAAAGGAGAAAGTTAACAGTGTCCGCACAACTAAGAGAGCTCTTGAAAGTTTATCATCATCAGACATCATAATTTATTAAATTTACACTTTGGACTCTGGTGTTATGGCCCTCGGGAAACTCCATCCAAAAGCACATTGAATAATTCCTTTCATATTTCAGGCTATCTAAGAGCATCATCTGATTGTATTTTATGATTTTACAATGTGTGTGTTCACGTTGTTTAACGAGGGTGGCTGAGGCAGGATGTCTGCTTAAATATAAATTAATAATTCACTCCTCAAGGCCTATCCCAGACGCTGGGTCTAACCTCCAACACTTTGTTGTTGCATTTGGCCTGGAATGTGCTGCATTGCTATAACTAATAATAGAACAATGACAAATATACTGTTGATAGAGGATAAAATCTTCTTCATGCTGTTATCTAACCTAAAAACACTGGAGCATTGACACGTAAGTAGTAGTAGATAGCAGGTTCCCAATCACAAAGTTCCTATATCAACAAGTTTGTAGATCCTTTGTAGATAATAATACATCTTTAGGGTCTTAAGGGTTTAAGGATTATTTGGTTGTTTCACTCACAGTAGCTCCAAACTACTTCAGGTTATTTTTTCCTTTACATGTTGAGGTCAAAGGTTGGCGGGTAAAGTACAGGTCTCATACAGTCTATTTCATTGTTCAAACAATACAACCTGTTCCCCGGGTTGCGTTCATTTAGATTTTGACAGAGGCATACGCCTGCCAAGCCAGTGTTCCCTTTTGAACAATAACTGCCTCAGCCATCAATGGGACACTGAAAGGCAACAATAGACCCAGACAGGCCCATACTGGGAATGAGGTAAACATTTGGATTCCCAAATGGTCAATTGGATCCACAGAGACTCCATCAACAGATAGAGAACAGAATTCCTAGCCAGGATGCTGGGGTGTGATGCACTGCAATGTACCATGCAGCAAGTTGGATCACTGTTTTGAACTTGACTACAAAACTGCTTTAGGGCCAGAGAAGTGAAGTTGAAGGTAAATAAACCTGTGTCACATGCCCCCAGGCTTACTTTCACTTGATTTTGAACACAGTAGAAGTATACAAACAGATTATTGGCAATTGATGAGTGATGAGTGAGAGCCTCATATTCTCTTACTTTCAGATTGTTCTGACGAGGGCAGCCTCTTCTTCCTCATGGAACGGTAAAATCGCGAGTTCCTGCGGATTGGTTCCCTGTTGAACCCAAGTTTGGGGTCATCCTCATCATCTTCCTCATCGTGGCTGGATTGTACCACAGCTACCGGGCGCTTCTCGGGGGGTTCCTGTGACTTCTGCCACCACTTGCCCCTGAACAGGGCAGTCATGGCCATGGTAATAAGCACCTGCCCCCCTTTTCCTGCCCCCCTCTTAGATGTGAGCAAGGGAAATTCCTGTTGGGTTTGAGTTTGAGGAAACTGGGAGAAAGGAATCCGACAAAAATTAGCCAGAGTCCAGGAGAAAATCCATGCCTGGAAATGCAAATTCCTGGTTAGAAGTTATTCCCAAGGGAGAGTAATACACTACACACCTAAGAAGCTCAACTCCAAGTTTGAGACTCAGCAATGAACGACAAACTGAGGCGAGAGAAGCTCTTCTTTGCCTGCACCTGTCTCTCTTTCTCTATCGTTTCCTCTCGCTGTCTTTCTCATCTCCCTCCCTCTGTAAGGGGGACAGCAGTGTTGTGAGCTTATTGCTTTTATGACTCTCTCTCTCTTGCTCTTTGTCCCTCCTCCTTTTTGTTCCCTCCCCATTCCCTGCCTCTCTCTCTCTCTACACCACCCTGTTTAGGGCTAAAAGACATTCCTGAGCTCAGCCTGGCCTTACCTGTCTGCCTGCCTCTCTACTCCAATCCACTCCATTGTAAAACCTGAAAAGCCACCCACTGGTGTAGTCATGCTTTGAGGTTTGTGAACGGTACAGAATGTGGTGATTATATTATAAAATATTTATCTAAACCTGAAATCAAAATGAAGATATTGTATGATATACTTTCACTTTTTATTATTGTCTCCTATCGCCACCGTCTTAGGTATCTTCCTTGTAGGAACTCGGCCAACTCAGTGAGGTTTGAGGGCTGTCTGCATGAACAGCCTGCTCCAGGTCGTACCACAGCAACTTTGGCCAATCCAAAACACTAAACGTCTTCTCTGGTAGATTTGCTTGAATGCTTAGGATCATTGTCTTGTTGGAACACCCACTTTGAGCCCAGGTTAAGCTCTCGGACTTATGGCCTGATGTTCTGTTCAAGAATTCTCTGATTGTCCAGGTCCAGAGGAAGAAATACCAGCCTCCAACCATGACACTTCCACCACAATGCTTGACCATAAATATTATTTTCATGGTGGGCAGTTTTGGTTTGTTGCCAAACATGGGACCAAACAGTTTGTACTCATCTGTCCAGAGAACATACTTCCACAAATCTTCAGGTTAGTCCAGATGGTCTCTGGCAAACTTAAGATGGGCAGCTTTGTTATTTTTAGACAGTAGAGGTTCTTCCTGGCTTCCCTTGTATGAAAGCCATTTTTTTATTCATTTTAATATTTTTCTTGTGGCTCTTGGTGATATTTTAGAGGGACATACACTTTTAGGCAGAATGGCTGTTGTGTTTAATGCTCTCCATTTATATATTATTTGTCTCACAGTGTGCCAAATCCTTTTGATATAAATTTATAACCTTCCCCAGAGTGATGTGCACTCACGACTTCCTGAGGTCTCCTTATAGGTCACAACATAATGTTTTTCTTTCACCTGGTAGGTAACATCAAACTGTCTCCTCTGGATTTATGGGAGTGCCACACAAACTCTTGCCCAAAGATCTGACCTTTGATCGGTTAAATTCATACTCAATTATTTACCTACCTGATTCTACTTACCTATTTTAACTAATACAAGAGGATGTCCACTTATTTTTGCACCTGTACTAATTCCCTTCATGTACAATTTCCTCTAAAAATATATATACAGTTGTGGCCAAGATGAATGGCAACCTTGCATTTTATGCAGATAATGTTTATTTATTTGTTTATTTACTATTTATTTGTCAGGGTCAATACAAGTAAGCATTGTACAGGTTATACACAAGCATGGTGCAAGTTAAAAAAAAAAAAAAAAAAAAGAACAGATTAAGAACAGATGCACTGTATAAAAGGTTTCTAGCCAGAGGCTAATTTGCAACCCCAGACCCTAGTTAGGCTTTTAAGGTAAAAGTAAAAGTTAAAAGGTCCTGAGCATAAAATTACATAAAATTATAGAATAGAAAAATCATCAAATAAAAATATAAATATAATTATAGAATTAAAATTACAAAGTCCAGAGTTGTTCCATATCTGTCTTACTTATCATACCTATCAATAAAAGAAATATAATTGAATAAAAATAGAAATATAATTATAGAATTAATTATCCGTCAATAAATGTGGGCCATGTTTAAAATGAATGTTTACAGGTCTGATTCTGCTTAAGCCATTGTTTTACACATTTATTAAAAACCTTTAGCTCTTAGTCTTTATTTCAGTGTTTTCAGAGTGTTCCACTCTACCAGCTGAGATAAAGACACAAACAGAGCTAAAGTACAATATCATATGAAATAACTGGAAGTTGAAACTTCTTTCTGCTTTTTAATAGCATATGATGAAACAATAAGAATACAATTATTTAAAAAAAAATCTTTTGTGGCTTCAAAATTGAAAAGTGGCTATGGCCATGATTATTGGCACCCTTTTCTAATACTAATAGTTGAACAGCCTTTGGCAATGATGACTGCTTCCAAATGTTTCTTGTAACCACCAAGAAGATTCCTGCACCTTTCTGCTGGAAGTTCCTTTTTGCTGGCTGTTTCCACTCCAGTTCTTCAATGTTAATAATCTATAATAATCTTGGCCAGAGCTGTAAATGGGGTTCACAAACTTTCGTCATGACTGTATGGCAATCTCTCCTCTAAGGCTTCAGGGTTCCATTTTGCATATCCCTCTTCACAAATTTGTTAACACATTAGAAACACATTACACACATAAGACACATTAGACAATAGAAAGGTATGCCTTTCTCAGGTATGTTCTTCCTTGTGTGGGAACTGTTTGTCAAAGTGACATGGGCGGATTTCATTAGTGTCATTGTATGTGGTACTGTTGAGCCTGGACCCTCCAGCCTTATCTCTGATCAGCTGACAAGGAGTGTTTAAAGTTCACTCTCGTCTCAATAAGACAGCCTGTGCTTTTAATGTCAAGACTATCTCAACAATACAAAGTTGAGAAAGTAACAGCATACCCTCCTGAGGCTATGCATAATCTGCATGATGTTGGTGACTGTTTAAACTGTATGCACACAGCAACGTTTTGACCAAAACCTTTGCTCCAATTAGGCCACTCTGCACAAATTTCGAAGTTGAAAATCAGCCAACCTCAAACAATTTATTGGATTGCCGACATCAAAATGTGGCATGACAAGTTTGGTAATGCTCAAGGATCCATGCTGAGTAAGGATGACAGTGCAGTTACAAGTAATGAAAACTAGTAGTTTACATTTTGCAACAGCTTGGTGGTAGTTCACCTCTAGCTATTCAAATTGTGTTTTTAATAGGGTTTTTTTTCTTTTTTGGCATTTTGAGGCATAGTTAACTACTGAAACTACTAACTCCTGTTGGCTGTAATAGAAAAGAAAGGTTTATTAGGGATTTAAGCCCATGTTTAAGCCTAATGTTTTTGTATTGGTTTGTTATTATTTGTTTTCTTCTTCTTCATTTAGAAATAAAAATATATTTTCTGTTTTTCTGAAATAGTATGGAAGAACATGATAGAAGATGCCATTCTAAAAAGATATTAACTGAATGGGAGAACAGACTGGTTTCTTGTATGTAAACAATGGGAGGTGCTCACACAACCGTGGGGCAGAAAATTCCTGTTCTCAGTGTCTCTGCCTATGAGAAGCTATTAGACTTTATTTGTGATTTAGCATTTTTCTGGCAGGATAATGTAAATGCAATCAATTATGTTCCTTAGGCTTACTATATTGATGTTATTGTTTTAGCTTCATCTTTGCAAAGATACATTACATTTAGAAAGTTTTACGTTAGCATTACAAGCTGACAGCAACTACGATACAGTAACATCAGTACTTAAAATGCTAAACATTTTAAGTTACCTTATTGCCTTACCATAATCTGTTGTATTATCTTTTTGGCTGTGACTGTTTTGTCTAACTGCCATTTGGCTTAGATACTTACAAAGATAGAGATACAGATGTAAAGCAACTCTCAAGCTATCGTGATTCAATACTTGCTAAGCTCTGTCCTGGCCCCACAGTGGCGGAATGAACTTCCCTCTGATGTCAGGACAGCAGAGTCGCTGCCCATCTTTCGCCACAGGCTGAAAACCCACCTCTTCAAGAAACACTACCCTGACCCTTCCTCTTAGCACTTGTCTATTTGACTTCACTTATTTGTCTGAGCTCTTGCTTATTAGCTCTTGTTTATTAGCTCTTGTATATTTGATTTACTTATTTGTCTCATTTGTTTAAAAATTAGGTTGCTAACTTATTGCACTTTTACCTTAGCACTGGGTATGCTCTTGGATGCTTGTTTAGGAAGGAAATGCACTTATGATTTCTGGTGACTAGTAGTTCTCTTGCCTACCTATGTTGAATTAATTATTGTAAGTCGCTTTGGATAAAAGTGTCTGCTAAATGACTGTAGTATAATGTAATGTAAGCTTGGCTACACTGCTAGCCATGTTGCATTTTATAGTAATGTTAGCTAACTGCCATGGATGGCAGACCTATTTCGAAATTTGAGTTCTCTTATTAGCCTTGATTTTAGTATCACCAAGTCCAAAATGAACTTAACAGAGAAATGTGACAGATAATGTGATATATGTGATACATTTTCTTATCTTGGGGGTATGATTTCAATTGTTGGCTGAACCCTGTGTTAGATCGCTCCACCAAAACTGGAATGCCTTCAGCGTCTGCTAAGACCATTCAATCTTTTATGGATGAGTTTTCTGTTTCAGATCCCTGGCGTTTTCTCAACCCATCTGGGAGAGCATACTCTTTCTTTTCTCATGTCCACCACACCTTCACTCGCATTGATTATTTCCTTATAGAAATTGTAGAAATTGAAATTCCTTATATATTGGATCATGCTCCAGTCATATTGGACCTGTATATAAAAGAGCGTGACAGCACACGTCTTAATACATGCTTACTGTCAAAGAGGATTTTGTTAATTTTGTGTCTCATCAAATGTATTTTTTCATGTCTGTTAACAAAACTCCGGGGCTCTCAGCTTCTCTGCTCTGGGAGACTCTAAAGGCATATATAAGAGGTGAAATTATTTCATATAGTGGTTATGAGACTCAGGAAAAATAAATTATCTGAACTAATTCAAAGAATCACTCAGCTTGATAATATTTATGCTGCCTCCCCATCCCCGGTCATATACAAGGAGCACTTTTCCCTTCAGGCAGAGTTCGATGTCCTTTCTACTAATCAAATTGAGGACCTCTAACTTAAATCTAGATATTGACAAGGCAAGTAAATTGTTAGCCCACCAGTTACGACAGGCTTCGTCCTCTCACCGGATTCCACAAATCCTAACTCCTTCTGGTGTAACAACAGACCCCAAACAAATTAATGATCAGTTTAAGCAGTTTTATGCTTCCTTATATGCATCTGAATTAAATACTGATTCATCTGCATTTGACGGTTTCTTTGATTCATTCGATCTTACAAAAGTGGACAGACTTGAGAGGCTGGAGGAACCATTCACTGTCGATGAGCTTAGACAAGCAGCTTACTCCATGCAATCAGAAAAGTGTCCAGGGTTGGAGGGTTTCCCAATTGAGTTCTACAAAACCTTTTTTGACAAACTAGCACCTATTCTTATTGAGATATTTAATGAATCATTTAACTCTCTTAAGCTACCCCTAACACTCACCCAGGCCTCAATTTCACTGATTTTAAAAGGACCCCCTGTCCTGCTCCAGTTATCGCCCTATACATTTGCTATCAGTGGATGTATATCTAAGCTTCTAGCCATGCGTTTGGAGTCTGTTCTGCCTTCAATTATCTCCCCGGATCAAACAGAGTTTATAGGTATAGGTATTCTTTTTTTTAATCTTACCAGAGGTCCTGATCACGTTGGATCCGAAGAAGGCCTTTGACCGTGTATCTTTTTTATACTTTGGAGAAATTGGTTTTGGTAAGAGGTTTGTTGCCTGAGTGAAACTACTTTACTCTTCCCCTATGGTTTCAGTTAGAACCAGTGACACTCACTCAGAACACTTCCCCTTGTATCGTTCTACCCGGTAGGGCTGCCCTCTGAGTCCTCTTTTATTTGCCATTGCCATCGAGCCGCTCGACATTGCACTCCAGTCACACCCCCATATAACAGGAGTAACTAGATATGGTTTTGAGCAGAAGGTCTCCCTTTATGCAGATGACCTGCTTTTGTATATTTCTAACCTCTCGGTGTCTGTACCAGCTGCTCTTAACATTCTTACTTTATTTGGCTGTATTTCAGGATATAAACTTAATTTGGATAAAAGTGAGTTGTTTCCTCTAAACGCAGTGGCCCGTGCTTATACTCTGCATAATTTCCCATTTAAGATTGTCTTGCATGGTTTTACATACCTTGGTATTCAGGTTAGAGACAAATTTGAGGACCTGTTTAAATTCAATTTTGCCCCTTTAGTAGCCCAGTTACGGGAAGATTTTCAGCAGTGGCCATTGTTGCCCTTATCCCTTGCTGCCCAGGTTAACTCTGTTAAGATGAACACCTTACCAAAATTGTCTTATCTTCTACAATGTATACCCATTTTTCTTCCCCAGTCCTTTTTTTGCAAATAGGATAGCTTGGTTTATTCATTTGGAATAAAAAGTCCCTAGACTTCGCAAAGATGTGTGTGTTCTCCTGGCAGTGAGCAGGGACATGAAAGCAGCCTGCCAAGGAACCCTGGCAGGCTGGAAGGAAGTTGCTACAGTGTGTTTGGAATGTTATTTTTTTACTTATATTTATCATGTGAATTATGTATTTGTTTGTAATCTCTGATTGGTGACCAACATGTATGTTGTGTGTCTTTCTTTGCTTTCTGTTCTTTTAGCTGTTTAGTTTGTTGTTTGTTTTGCTGTATTGTTTATTTATATGTATTCCAGATTTATTATTTTATATATGTATATATATTTATCTGAAACAATATCAACACTTGTAAAGTATATTGTTGACTATTTTGTGTGTTGTAAAAAATCCAAGAAACAAATCTGAGAAAAATTTGAAAGCAACAAAAATAAATACTTTCACGCCCATACTTTCCTCTGCGCTATTTCTATGTCCAACTGCCTGTTTCAGGGCGCACTCACACTAGGCCATCCGTACCATGCCCGAGCACGGTTGACCCCCAAAGTCCAGTTCGTTTGACTAGTGTGATCGCTCCGTACCGTGCACAGTTAAGCGAACCGCTTGAAGAGGTGTGCTCGGGCACGGTTCACTTGGAGTCGGCACAGTGTGATCACTAATCGTGCCGGAGCACGGATCCCGAACATGTCAATGATGCGACTGTCCCATAAAATCGATGATTTATTGATGAACGTGAATTGTAGTCGGGAGTAAAGCCGCAAATTCCTCCCTCAACATCAGCTGCCTCCGTAAAAATCTTCTTATACGTGCAGCAAGTTTAACTGAAAATCGCTGCGTTGCATAATCGATAAATCTATAAGGCATGTGAGTGGGCCGTGTGTCACCGCACCCAAAGCGACTCCAAATAAGCCACAAAGTAAAATTATGAACTCCACTGTGCTGTGCAAAAGCGCTTTTCTTCAACAAAGGAAGTTGCATCGTGATGACGTAAGCGTGCCCGGGCCCGGAATGTTTAAGCGCAGTGTGAGCGCAGGCCAGCAGGGGGAGTG
>CABFOQ010049287.1:0-19767 GCA_900660455.1 Gephyroberyx darwinii | reverse complement strand
TTCAGCATCACCTGCCTCAGCTTGGGGGAAAACTCCGTCACCAGCTCCAGGCAGGCCGAGAAAAGCTGCCGCGCGTGGGCAAAGTCCTGGAGGCGCGTGGGGTAAAAGACCAGGGCGCCATTCAGTTTATGTGAGGCGATAGGAAAAGATGATGAGGTGCAAGCGTGTACGTAATATTACACCTCTACGTTTGATTGATGCTTCCTGTATTTGGACTCTAGTTCTGATTATGATCATGTTTGCTTGTGGATGTGAGTGTAGGTAAGAGGAGTAGGAGGATATCACATCTTTGCAGCTTTTTAATGTTGAGTTGGCCAAAGTACAAACTGTTGGCTAGTAATAAAACTATATAACATACATTCTGATCATGAGCACTGAAAATCTAACCAGACCTTTATTGATATGCAGTGGAGGCCTTTGGCCATGAGGATGTACACCAGGTCCTTGGTCAGGTTGTCTTTTATGCCGAGGATCACGTTGATGTAGTCTGGAGGAACCTCCCACTGTACACACACAAGAGAGAGTGTCATTTTAACAAAACTGCTACCACAAAAGGTCAACGGGAATACAATACAGTACATGTCAGCAGCAGTTTGTTGACCTCTGACCTTGCTGTTGACCCTCCAGAAGGGTCGCTCGGCCAAGCCGTGGAGTTCGATGAGGATCTGCCTGATCCTGCGAGGCTCCAGGGAGAGGATGAGCTGCTGCTCCAGCTGCCCGATGTTCACGCTAGCCGAGGCTGTGGAGGAACGAGCCACAATGCATGAAGTCACAGGCTCAGAGGTTTCCATGCACCGATACGTAACAGAGCAGTAACACATCGCTTACTGGTGGGAGCTTTGCTGTGGATAACTCTAGATGGCACTTTACCTGACACAAACATCGATCAGTTGTTTTGAGCTGCAATGGGCAAAAGGTCAGTAACGTTGTACATCGTCACTGACAGTGTAGGGAGATTTAAAGTGGTAATCTGCAAGATTCTTGTTTTTTAGTTTAGTCTCTGTAGTGTGTACAAGAAAAACACCATACCTGGAATGTCATAGAAGGAAGGCAGAGGCTTGGCGCTGAGGTTGATGGTGGCTGACCTCTTTCTCATCTGCTCCACCAGGACCTTCCTCTCCTCCTCCTTCAGCAGCTCCATGAAGAGCTTGTGGGAAGACACCACAAACACCAGGGGGAGCTCTTCCAGGCTCTCACACAGAGTCCTGCACAAAATGGTTGAGTTTGGTTTCATTTTAGAGGAGAAAACAGAGGTTGAGCTGTCGATGCGTATGCTCCACTGTCACGGAAACGTCCTGTGTATTTGTTGTACTTGATGAGTAAAGTGATTCTGACGGGTTTTACTCACTTCATGAAGGTGGCCATGTTCTTTCTGGAGGTCTCAGATGGACGGTCCTTTTCCAGTGACCGCGTGCACACCTGCAGGACGAGGAAATGTGATTTAAATGTGCAGTAGCAGAGTCAGACACTTCTGCAGGACTTGAGAAAACAATTTTCTGCAAATCATGTCTGTTCTTTATTGAGCAGCATCTAATGAAACAAGGTCAAATCTGTATTATTGTGAACATTTAACTTGGAGACTTTGAATCTTCACACCTTAGCTGCAAGTTTTAACACAACTCCCACAATCATCTTCTCATATTCAGAAAGAACTACATGCCAACAAATGTGCCAAAATGTACTTTTAATGTACTGTTTGTTGTGTTTATAGATCATTTTAGGCCATTTGAGCTTTATTAGATAGTTGACAGAGTTGGGAAGATGGGCGAGAGATGAGGCGTAGCCTGTGAAAAAGGTTGTGAGTTTGACTAGAATCCGAGGCATCCTGAGTACATGGTATGCTCCTTTATCTGCTGCGGCCTCAGGATGCCCCAAGCAATAGTTAAGTGTTGAAAGACACATTTTCGACTCATAAGACGAGCGAGCACGTACCTCTAAAATGAAGTCCACCATTCGTTTACAAGGCTTGAGCAGCAGCTGCTGGAAGCGTATGCTGAGGACCTCCCCCTCCAGGGCGTCTCGGACGGCGTTGCAAACACACAGCTTGTGGCAAACCTCATCAAGGCCCCTCTCGCTGTGAAGACAACACTGGCTTGTTGGCACTGACAACATCAGCACTGATAAGCCCCAAGAGGGTGAATCAACACCCCACTGCAGAGGGCTCTTCATCACCCTGAAGGGGCTTTTTTTTCAAATAATGACTGGTTCCCTGTGCATTAACCCACTTATTACTACATGGATACTAACTAAAGACAATCATGTGAAATTAACTATTTAGTTAAAATGATTTTATTTACAAGTTTTCACCAAAAAAAAAAAAGAAACCAAGAAGCATTTTCTTTTGGGCAGCAGGGGTCACTAGTATTCAGAAACAACAGAAATAACCTCACAATGTGTTCAGATTCAGAATTCAACCAAGCCCCGTAATAAATAGTTTATTATCCTCATCATATTGTTATTATCTAACAGTATCATCATCAGTAGTAGAAGTAGTAATAGTGGTAGTAGCAGTATCTGACAGCCTGATCTGTGAATACAAGTGATGCAGGTTTCAGTGCAAACAATTACACACATACGGGCTTCATCAAATGTCCAGCTGTAATTTACGGTCTCACCCTTGTTGAACTTTATGCAGGAACTCCCTGAGAACGGACCGTCTGAAGTGGTTCGGCAAGCTGCGGGACAAGTTGTCTTTGGTGAAGGCCTCAACGAGAGCCTGGAGGGGAGCGGAGGAAAGAGTTAAAGCACTAGATGTGATTTGAAAAGCAAGATATTTACACTACCGGTCAAAAGTTTTACAACACCCCCATTTTTCCAGTTTGTGTTGAAATTTAAGCAATTCAAGTCCAGTAAATAACCTGAACTGGTACAAAAGGTAAGCGGTAAACTGCTAGAGGTTAAAAGTTTATCTCAGTGAAAAATAGTGTAAATGTAAGAGTCAAGGTGTCAGTGAGAACAGTTTCCTACACCATCAAAAAGCACTTGGAAACTGGAGGAAACTCTGACAGGAAGAGGTCTGGCAGACCCAAAGCCACAACAGAATCAGAAGACAAGTTTCTGAGAGTCAACAGCTTCAAGCACAGCTCAACACCGGTCAAGTAAACAAGTCTCAGTTTCAACTGTGAAGAGAAGACTTGGAGTTGCAGGTCTGACAAGCCGAGTGGAGCAAAATAAGAACCCACCAGTGGACTACTGAAGACTGGAGGAAGGTCTTATGGACCGATGAATCAAAACTGTAAAAATGTGGGTGTGCTAAAACCTTTGACCGGTAGTGTATATATCTACTAGATCTGCTCTGACCTGGTGGTTGTGAGTCCTGATCAGGCTGTTGATCTGGCCATAGGGCGTGGTCTGGGAGTCGGAGGGGTCCGAGGTTCCAGTCAAGGCCCTGCAGGCGTTCCAGTAGCCAGCTAGGCGCTTCTCATCCAGGTGGACGTGGAGAGCCGAGTCCAGCTACAAGGCAGTCAGGAGTGTGAGAGATCCACAAATACGTTGGTCATAGCAGAAGAACATTGTTCCTCTAATGTCAGTGATGTTTTTACTTGAAGGCTGTCGTGGTCCTCTATACTTTATACTTGAAACCGTTTCAAGCTCACAATAGAGTTTCAAAAATGCATGCTGTGAATTTCATATAGCTTTGTTTTCTGTTTTCTTAAAAGTTGACTTTTTGAAGATATAAAAACTTTTTGATCCGACAGCAGTAAAATAGCCATAGGTACTAAAAAAAATCAGCGATCAATCAATCTGGACAATTCTCACAAGCATTCAGAGCAAACAAGACAAATCCAGACAAGATTCATAATTAAGAATCGACCAAACCCAGAATGAATGACTGATGGTACCTTTAGCAACAGGTCCCGGGTCTGTCTGAAGTGCTCCCTGGCTTTCTCATAGGCTAGTTGGTCTGTGCAGCCTTGTTGGAAGAAAATACCTCCCAGGTCATAATGCACCTGAAACACAAATTGAAAATCAAACCAAAGTTGGACTAAATTTACTCTCAATTCTGTCAGTTCATCAGTTCACCATGTGTATTTATTGTATTTTGTGACTGAGGTTGCAATCCCGGTTTTCTCCCTAAAATCAATAAAGTTTATCTGATCTTGTGTCATCATGGATTCACTGTGTCCAATGTTGAGTGGTCCGCCAACCTGACAGTGCAGCTCATCTGCGCTGATGCGAAGCCCTGCGGTTGAGGACTCCGTCTCTCCGTTGGCGGCGGCATCGGCAGCCAGCAGATCCAGCGTCCTCAGGGTGTGAACATAGAAGTCCTTCTTCAGTCGCAGAGCTCCCTCCAGGACACTGATGGAGTCGGTCGCCTGCTCCTTCAGCTGTCGGTGAAGGCACGGCATTACACCGGAAGAAAACACTAATTTAAAGTAGACAAATTCTCAGAATCGATCCTCCCCAAAGAACCACGATGGAAATGAGCTCTTAACGTAGATCTTCTGTCTGAAGAACATGTTATTAACTGAAATACGTCAAATAAATGCAATCAATCTCACAAAAGTCGAGTGGTGAAGGTCATTTACTAACGCGATGAAATTCTGCTCACCCAAATGTTACGGAGTTCAAAACGTTCAGAAAACCAAGATGTTTTTTAATTGTGGATCAAAGCTTATTGAGTATCTGCAATGCTCTGTAAATATCTTGCAATTTCAATGATTTTAGTTGTATCAAAAAAGGAACAAGGCCTGTTTTGTGTTCACTCACCACAGTAAGGATATTTTCAGTCATTTCTTTCTCCTGTTGCACAATATTCAACCTAGGAAAGATCACAAGAACAGACGTCAGCAACGTCTGGATGTGCATTCAAAACCAACACTGAAAACAGAGCGTTTTTCAAATTAAATGAATGGTACGTTCACTTCAGCCTGGATGTTGGCATGTGTGGAGTAAATAAACCCTGATTCAGATGCTGGAAGCAAAGAGGAGATTTGAAGGACCTACATGTTCATCTGGTGAGGTCCAGGTTTGGTCTGTTTCTCTGGAAAGCTGCTCAGCACGATGGTCCTGATGGCCCTTCACAAGACAAAACAGAGACATTCATGCTTCCTGTTGCTTTTCTGCTAGCTTGATTACCAACTCAATACAATAACTGAAATATAGGTTTATATTTTATTATATTATTCCAACCTGCCAACAATACAATTTAAACATGACGGATATTTAATAATGGCAGGAAAACGACTTTTGCACACTATTGTCTCTCAAGGCATAAAAACCCATTTCCTCTTCACGGTTCATCCTTTATTTCATGGAAAGCTCCTAATATTTTGTACGTACAGGACAGAGCATGGTTCTTACTCACCAACGGTTGTAGATGATGACAGCCATAGCGGTGGTAGGAGGCAGAGTGGACAGGTCCAGGTCCACATGTTTCACCCCTGGCGGCACTTTGCTCACACAGAGGAGCTCGTTCAGTAACATGTTCAGCACCGGGATGGTCAAGCTGACGGGGGAGAAGGATACGCCATAACATAAAGCAAGAGCCAGCATGATGTTGAGAAACACACGGCGATAATTGGGAGACATTCGTGAAAGCTGAAGACATTTTCAAAAGGTTCTGTTAGAAACTTCATTATAGTTGAAAAGTAACTTGTTAGTTTTACAAAAAGGAAACACAGAAGATCAGGGTTGCCACTCTTTTGTAATGATACATTTCAAGGACAAATTATTTCAAAATTAAGGGCCTATAAGTCACAGAGATGTTCACATATACCAGTCTAAGCCAGCACAGTACTACAGCGCTGCGATCAGCAAATCACTGTATGCTTGTAGCCTATGAGAGTGATACTGAAGAAAGGAAGAAAGCGTATCAGGCTTGGCCCAGCATGATGAACATGGTATCATAGCTGAATTTTGAGATGACGGAGGACACAAGGCTCAAACACAGAGATTCCAGTAAGCTAAATCCAAGCACTTTCAAGGTCTTGATTTATTTTCTTTAATCCAAGCACTTTCAAGTACTTTCCAGACCCGTGGCAACCCTGGAAGATGAGATTAAGCATAATAGAAGGCTCGACATCTTCAATCATAAGGTTTCTCCAAATTTATAGCAACCTTTGGTTTATTGTGTATGAAAAATGATTATTGTTAATAATAATTAACAATGAACAAATACAAATCCCCACATACATTGTCTACACTGGCTTCCACTCCATCAAACCTCACAAACGTCACACTAACCCTTTCTCCAGTACGTCCAGATCCCATCTCATGTAGGCTGCTACTTTTAGCGCCAGCAGCTTCAGAGTGCGGTTCCTGCGGTTGTCTGCTGGCGGCTGCACTTGGTTCTGTTCGTTCACCGACGGCTTGGACGCCTGCTCGAGGAACTGGATGATCAGCTGCACTGGTGCTGGGTCTGTGGAGAAGCACACACACACACCATTTCTTTTAGGGGGTCCACTGAAAATTTGAATTGAATGAATTCTCTTACACTGTCAGATATCAATTTGTGATGTTCAATACACATTACTTTGCGATAAAGTGTTTTGTTTTTTTTGGTGTACCCACTATCCCTCAACCTAGTGATTTTTTACATTTCCCAGAATGCCTTTCAACAACCTCCAGAAAAGAGGCATAAAATACAACATGTCTTGTGGCTGCATTGCACCTTACAGTACCATGATTGCAAAGATACATTTTTAGCCATGCTCAACTCACTGAGATACAGGGCCACAAAAACATTGGTAGTTAGTTGGTAAATAATGGATCATTACATAGCCAAAACAAACATGGCATGGTATAGATTAAAGCTACATTAATAAATGAGGCTGAGCTGACCTGGGTTCACCTTCTCGAGGTGTTTCTCCAGCAGGGTGCCATCCAGGAGGAACTCAAACCAGGAAGTCTGGAGAGGAGTACTGGGCCGACTGCCGGCCACAGCAGCTACTCTGTCTACTGCCTCCACGCTCATCCTCCCCTGGTGAACAGGAACACACATTAGATTTTTTTTAAAAAGGCGTCACGGTGGCCAACCAGACACCCTGGATTCATGCCTGGTGTCAGCAAGCATCCATCATCATGGTAGGAAAAGATGATCTCCATAAGGGGATGAATCAAGTATCACATTGCTATTATTTCTGGTTTATTAGAAAGTACAAAATGGGTAGATGAGAAAGAAGGCTGAGCGGATGGGGTGACATGTGACAAAGGTTGTGCAGGATTTGGATGCAAAACGTCAGGAGTATAAGTGAACATGCTCTAGTACAATACAATACAATTAATGATACATGGAGGGCAATCATTGATCATCAATATGATAAACACAAGGAGGTATAAAACATCAGGGAGGGGAGCCCAAGGTCTCGTTTTGGTCAGGGAGACAGGATGTTCTGAAAATAAACAGTAGTAATGGCATTATGCTTCTGGTGTAGCTGTTATAATAAAAATGGAGTCAATATCAATTTATCTACAGCCTTTCTGACCAAATACTTGCCAAATCATTCGCCAATATGTTCTCATTTACCTCTATTTTGATAAGCAAAATAGAGTTATCGTTTACATTTCCCTGAGAATGTATCTCATAGTTTCTGAATATTTTGAACATGCAGTGTATTAAGTTGGTAATAAAAAGATTGCAAATATTGAACATACGTCCTGCGTTTCACACATTCACAAGGTGTTAGCCAGGTTAGGAGAATCAAAAGGAGCTAACATTAATCAACCAAGATACCTAGTGCCCAAGGGGATCTTTGTTTGTTTTCACCTCTAATCCCGAAAGGGCGGAGTTTTCAATTTGAACCAATGGAAGACTTGGAAAGTAAGCAACCAAACTACCTCGGGACTGGGAGGGACAACAAAACAAGCGCGCCCACTCTCTCGTTCCTTGGGCTAACGTTGTTTTGGGCTAACCTTTTAGCATTAGTTAGGTGCTGTAGCCTTCTGGCTTGTACGCAAACGGACGGATTATCTTACCTTAACAGACCCGATGAACAGGTAGAGACACTAGAAAAGGAAATGTATTCCAAAAGAGCTCGTAATTAAAAGGAATCACAACAAGGGTTGTTTGATTCTCACATAATTCATTCTGGGCACCTCCGCCGTATTTCCGGTTCCGCTCCGTCGCCAGAGTGACAGCACTGCGCCACATTTGCGCATACATGCACAGCGGTGTCCTCAAAATGTACAGCCTCTTTGTTTTCACAGCAAACTGGAAACAACACACATACACACAATCTCAGAGTATTTTCCGATTTAGGTTAACTTTACAACATAATACAAATGGACCGTTATGGGTTAAAATGAATGTTGACTATAATCTGAACCTTAGTTCCTTGGGGGTTGTGCAGTTGTGGTTTCAGGCCACCACTGCTGGAAAATGACAAAGGATATCTAACTTGGAGAGAGGCTTAGTTTAATCTTTTGAGTAATCCATAAAAAAGGCACAAAATTATTATATATATTATATTAATGCTTGCTTTGTGTCTTTACAGTATATGGTATGGAGGCCATCCATTAATCCTTCATTCAAAACCTGCTATGCACCCTATAATTACAGAGAATGGGTTAAATGGTATAGAGGGACTTTAGCTAGTTCAGACAACGGGAGATGAACTGAAGAGATTGAGTTTTCAGCTGTGCATAGGGCTGCTCTTTAGTCTCTAATACAAACAAAAAATCCACAAGCAAAAGGACTGACAAACTCAATGATGAGGAAAAGAGCAGCACCCAAAGCAGCTTTGCAGAGTGCAGCGTTAAATGAGACAGAAAGGAGCAACACATGATGGAGTTCATTTTTGTATTTATCAGCTCATACAATTCATTTGCATCAGTATTTCAATAAAGCCTACCTATCTTAACATGGCCGTCTGCAGAGGGACAGTTGTTGGTTAGACTGGCATGCTACCACCAGTGTTCAGACAAAAGGTTACATTAAGAAGGATTAAGCATCAGGCTTGGAGAACTGAGTGACCATTTTAGAAACAGAGTTAAAAACAAACAGGAAACAAATCGTCTCTGACCTCCTAGCGCAGACTTCCTCAAATCTGGGCCTCGGGGTCCAGAGTGCTGCTGCTTCTCTCTCCTACCAGGAAGTTAATTGCATTCACCTGGCATCCCGGGTCTTAATCAATCCCTGCTGGGACAGCTAGAATGGAAACTACCTGGCAGAATAGAAAACCAGCAGTACTCTGGACCCCGAGGCCCGGATTTGAGCACCACTGTCCTAGCGGAAGGGATAATCGGGGAGGTGGTAGTGGGCGCCAGAACCCATGAGGGGCTGATGAAAAGTCACGCGGCCTCTCGGGACAAAACTGTCAGAAAGCCCCTAGCTCCCACTTCTCACTATAAGGCATCAATATGAAGACTATGAGGACAAAGCAACAAAAATGAGTAGCTTCAGAACCAGCTTTAACTACCCTTTAAGGCTGAAAGGGGGCCACCACTCAGACGTTTCTACTGCCTCTCTGAATAGGAAGTCTCCTGAAGCCAGACACCAGAGAAACATTACTCAAACTTGTGATGTGATGTCGATTGTTGCTCCACAAACAATGACTGGGAAAGATTGTAAAGGTGACTGGGAGAGCATGTGAATTACCTGAGAATAAGGTAACGCTGCCTGGTTCAGAACAAACAACACTACTGAAGAAAAACTGAACCAGTCTGCATGTCTACAAATATTGGTCTCCATTCATGGTCTATTGAGCAACTCTAGACTTTATATCTGATATCACAAGTTTGAATGTTAGTTCTGTCTCAGGGCTTGGCGAGGGAGTGTATGTTGAAAAACATGGATCGGACTTTGCTGGACCATAGACCTCAAATTGAGTGGTGTTCCCCTTTAACAGGTGAGCTCTGTTCATCCTGACTGGCCCATTTCCCTTTCACAGAACACATCACACTTCAGCCTGCATACAAAGACACATCGCCCTAACAAACAAAAGCAAAGCATACGTAAGGAGCAACATTTAAAAAACACACAGCGCATACACATGCACCGCATGAGTCATTTTTGTGTGAACAGAACCGGATTAAAAACAGCAGAAACATGGACTCACACTGAGCTCTCCTTTCACTTAATGCACATTTCAGAAAACTAAATACAGTACAGTGATTGACATGGCATCTTTAAACTTCAAGAGGGCCCATCTATACATTGACAATAAACAATGTCTAGTGCAATAGCCTGACGCCCAACCCAATATGCTGACTGATCTCTGTCCAGGAAGTAGGGCAGGCTACTAACGTGTTCGTCCACCACCAGATTAAAAGAAAACTCACCAGCCTTTCAGTATTTTACCAGCAAAATATGATTGAACCTCTGAATGATGGTTAACCGCCACAGTGGCTGGTAGACAAACTCCACGCAGTCACAATCTACCAGGATTTGGCTGGTGGCTGATGTTATTTCCCTCCCTGGTGTGCTGGTCTTCCCACACTGCTCATCATCCAATACGGTTTGTAACTACGGCTGACAACTGTAAGTACTTCACCCTCCACAGCCGCGGCAAAACAAACAGGACTCAAACTGTCTGGGTAGGAACTGCAAAAAAAGGTATTGCACTGCATTGTGGTACAATGTGGACATGAACTGAGACACTGGAGACGGGGACAGGCAGACTCGGCCCAGGCTCCGGAACGAGGCGCAGACGGTTGTCAGTACTGAAAGGAGATGACAGAGTTCACTTTGTAGACGTGGTAGGAGCGGTTCCAGAAAACTCTGGTGAAGTAGTTTGTGTACGGCGAGTAGTTCATCTTTATCTCGTGGCAGAATCTTCCGTGCTTGGAGAAGGAGTATATCTCTCCTCGGTCATAAACTACCTGGATGGGACAAGAGGGAAGAAATGATTACGACATGTACTGATATCTGCTAACATGTTCAATAATCTTATTGTCGCATTGAGCTACATAGTTTTATTATACTTTATATCACCAACCTTCAAACAAGATTCCCTAACTTGTTTCAGATCTCGTTTTGTGAGAGATTTATTTGCTTTTCAACATCCATTCAAACAGAATTTTGTATCACGATAACTCAATATCATTTCATCATGATACCAGGTGTGTCAGCCTGCGCAAAACCCAAGAGGAAAATTTACAGTGAGCCGGTGTTTCATTGGAAATTATCAGACTTCTCCATTTCTATTCGGCGTTCATCTTCATTTCAACTGAGATTTCATTCTGAATTTTACTCAACACTCAACCTGATGCCGTTCCTTCAATCAACTCGAAGCAACTATCTCTGCAAGAAGCCACTGCTTTTTCTTCACAGGTAATGTTAGCTTTGCTATCTGCTAGCGCCTAACGTGTCCAATACCGTTTCCACCTTACATGCATGGTCGCCTGGTGTGGGATTGGCCATCAACCAATGAAACCATTATTTCTTTGTGTCAATGAAGTGACTTTATTGCACCTTCAAGTTGACTTGCCAACAGTACAAACTGAATTTGAAGTCACCAACATTGGTCTTTAATGTAATGTAGCATGGCAGAGGTGTGGGTATGCAAGGTGACCACAGCATCCACGACATACTAAACACACGGAGGTGAAACTGCTACCAATCTGCCCATTGCACAACATTATGTGTCCATACTCACATGTCCATTTGAGATGTCCAGCAGGTCTTTGATCCGACAGCCCTTATGATGGCTAAGCTCGTTGCAAATTGACTCTTCGATGATCACATAGTTTGTCTTGTGAGAAGTCAGAATCTTGTAGACATCCTCTGCAGATCTCATCGCGTACACCTGGTAAGTCTATTAGGAGAGGAGACAGAAATGGGGATTAAGATTAGATTTTTTGTTTGCTCACAGATCAAACAAACGGTACAATGGTTACAATGGTAACAAAAAAATAAAAAAACAAAATCTGTTAGGGCTAAACAAAAATACATCATTTATAGTGTCATTATCTAAAAATTCATGGTAAATTTGTTTTTATTTTATGGTATCAATCATTTTTCAAGAGCAGGGGTCTCTTTCTGATCAAAAGGTGGATCTCTCTGGATAGAAACTCTTCAAATATTCCTCATCTTACAACCGAGCAGTTTATCAGCTGTGCCAGGTACTCACATCTTCACTCCGCCTCAGCAGGTTGATGTCTGAGTAAAGAGGTAAACTGGTCACAGCCCAGCCTGAACACAACTTCACTGTTCCTAGCAGCTGAGGACTGCCTGCAAACACAGCCGCCATTGGAGCCTGTGTCCTAAAAGGAAGAGGGAGTAGTAGAACAAAATGGAAGGGAAAATGTAGGAAAAGTAGAGATAAATGTTACAGGGCACAAATGAAAATGAATGAAGAAAAAAGTACGATTTGTAATATGATCTTTGGTAAAAGATCAAGATCCATGGTGTAATAATTTGATTACTCACTTGATCCAGTTCATCAGCTCAACTGTGTCTGGGTCGTAAAACTCCTGCAGCTCAGACAACTCTGCTAAGACACGGGGGAAGTACTGCAAGACAGAGAGGAGCCTGCATGAGATGAAGAAACACGCCTGAGCACTTCGAGTGGTAAAGAAATGGAAATCTCACCTCTCTCCACAAACTGAAACCGATGATGGTAGGAACTGCTGTGCTCAAGATCAAAGCCTGCAGAGTGAAAAAGAAGTTGCACTTAACGGTAAGCGAGGACCTCGATGGTGACGGGGCTCAGCCGCTTCTTTAACTGTGGGTTAATACTGGCAATAATATTTAGCTCAAATGTCCTACATGCATATCCTGTAAAATACACATCAAAAAGATGGCAGGTCCATTAAAAGTTTCATTTTGAGTGAAATGAGGGAGAACAGAAAAATATTTGTTAAACATATCAGATCTCCTTACTCTCCATAGACATTTATAAAACAACGTATTACTTTGATTGAATGTTACGTGTATAAGACAGTGGCATGCTCTGCTGAATATGAGGCGTCTCACCAGTACTATAGGGTGGATGGACTTGAGCCTCAGCCACCTAAACACAGTCATCCAGAGATCTGGAGAACACACACCAAACGCTGTGAACATGCAGACATATGGAGTCCATAAATACTTCATCCTGCACGAGAAAAGAACATAATCAATAGTTGTGTCGTAACTGAAGAGGAATGATCATTTTAACACGTTTTTCTTCCATTATAGAACGAGTTTCACAAATACAAGATCTAAAATATACTCTTTTACATAGAAAAAAAGATGAAAGGTGTGCTAAAGCATCAACAATGGGAATTTGATTGAGAGGTTAATTGGCAAAAAGGCAGCGTATTCCTTTAAGACGCACTAGGATGGATATGTTTGATATGTTTGACTGATAAACACACCCCTCGAAAACCATAGCCAAGCCTCCGAACAGCAATGTGTGGAAAACATGATAGATGACCTCCGGCTGCTCTCCTATTCGTCCATCTTCAAGCCTGAGGTTGGTTTTCATTGGTTGACCACTGTAAAAAGTGAAAACATTTTCATCACTGTTACATACTTTTTAAAGCCTACAGCCAAGAACAGAGACATCATGTGTGATCACTACAGCTTCTAACAGGAAACTTCCTTTTTGTCTACAGACCACAGTGACTACTTTACAGAACAGAGCAAAACCTCAAACAAAGTTAGTTCCCATCCCGAGTGGCTGGTAGAGTAAACAAACCTCCCAGCAACAGCCAGAATTTGGTTGGTTGGTTAGTTCTGATTTCCAACCCTGTAAATACCCATTTGAAAACCGTCATTTTTAAAACCCTTCAGCCAAGAGCAGAAACACTGCAGAACCCTACAGCTTCTAACCTGAGTCTCCTGTAAATGGTCTGCAGAGTGGACAGCAGGCAGACAATGAGAACCAGGAAGTAGAAGGGAAGGACCGAGGCTTGGGTCAGTCGCAGAAACAAGCCCTGACCGGGCATCTGGAAACTCTCTTGGCAGAGGAGGATGTTGGTGACAAAGTCACTTAGATAGAAGGGAATAAAATCTGATATTATAGTTGATATCCATGTTGTAGACAGACTGATATCACATAGACTAACATGACTACTGTTGATATGACAAAACCAGAGAAGATGCTACATGATGCCACAACTGCTCTATCACCAGCCAGCATTTATTCTGTGCACCTTGTTTTATGTAGATACCAAACAGATCTAAGATTCAATTGTAAATCCAAATATAGATTTTGTGACTCACGTTGTTGTGTTGAGCCCAAATTTCACCTCAAGAAACTTCAATATGAAGTCACTGTCACTTACAGGTACAAGTTTCTGTAAAGGAATGCATAGATGAAAACAGTAGTTATTGACAGTAGGTCTGATGATGCTTCCAGAGAAACAAGACAGTCTGGGACTTGACCTCCAATCACTAATCACTACCACAACAAGTTCCTGACATCACCTGGAAATGTATAAATGGAGACAGCTGCCTGATGTTTTTTTCCGCCTTACCTTGACCAAATAGCTGAAGGTGATTCCTGTGGTAAAGACCAGGTAGAAATGCAGGAAGAGCTTCATTAGTCTGGCCACAAGGGGACCCATCTTCATGTTTTGCTGGAATGGAAACACAGAAAACAACACTGGGATGGTGTTACTCTTATTTGGACCTCAAACAACCACATGACAGTGCTACTGTGTGATGGCAAATTTGGGCTAGCCGATTTCTTGCTGTAGCTTAAGGGAGAAGCAGCCCACAGACCAGCCAGTTAGGGCATCAAGCCTCAAATAAGAACATTAAGAAGCAGAAATAGTACATGGTGCAAAAGAAGTGAAGACGAAGAAAGAAGAATTTAACCGTTTGAGCTTATCAGGCTATCATCACTTATCATCATCATCATCACTTTTTCTGACTATCTCAGCTTCTTAATGTTCTTTTTTGAGGCTTGAACTGACTGGCTGGTGTGTAGCGACATAGTTGTATCAAACACTTTTATCCACAATTTGTTAGAGCATAACAATATCAAATTGATGAATTTGGCAACACGGGGTTAGGCGGTACCCCGTCTCCACAGTGCGTGAGCCAGGCCTGGGTCAAGAGTATTTTCAAATACTTGTTTTGATTAAAACTACTCAGGTGCCAGATGGGTCAATACAATGAGTCCCAGAAAGTTTAAAACAATCACAGGAAAGTATTTAGAGTCAATTTAGTACACCTTCTGGCCACAATCGTTAAGGTATGTAGTAAACCTCACCCGTATGGTTTCCCATGTGGCTTTAAACAAATGCCGAGTTATTTGCAAATGCTATTGACTCAGCTCTGATGTGAGAGAGAAGCGAACTCTACCTGGAAGTACCTCGCAAACACTGAGCTAAACAGGAGGCTGAGCAGAGGGCAGCTGAGCAGGGTGGGGTTCTGAAACTGGAACAAGTAGGCCAGGAACATGGAGCTCAGGTACACCTTGTGAATGTCAGCCATCTGCCCATCCCACAGATGGAGGGATGGTGGAGAGAGAGAAGAGGAAGACTTAACCTCTATAAAAAGGACAAGCAGGCATTTTTTTTTGTAGTGTTTGGTTAGAATGAAAACTGCATACTACTGGGTCCTGGTGGCACATGGTCGAGAACCACTGCACTAAATAACTACGAAGACAGAGGATTACCTTTCGGGGTGGCACCAGGTCAAAGGAGTCAAGCAGGAAAAGACAGAGGCCTTGGATGAAGAGCACATAGTGGCTGTGTTCCCAGACCAGGAGGAAGGTGAAGGTGGTGGCACTCATGGTGAGATAGCAAAACATCTAGAGGATGTATATCAGTATATCAGTGTAGCTAAATACAGCAGCAGTGGATACTTTCATAATAAAATCATTCATTCTAGCATTAGGACTACACTTTGTGTTTTAGAGGGATGTTTGGCGAGAGCACAGCGTTATTTTAATTTCCCATTTCCCTATCAGTAGTGGTTGTTTAGTATAAAAGTATAAAAGTTTATTTGTGCATAGGAGTTGTAGCACCGGCCACCACCACGCAAGTAGACAAGTGAAGGATTACGGACATCTGGTTAGGTCAGTGAAATTCAACGTATTGGTTTCGTTATCGGGCCATATGATGAAAGACTCCCAAAGGGTCCTGTATGAGGGCTAGGTCAGCTGATGAGAAACTGCTCAATTTTCATGAAGTGGACGAGACGCTCACCTCTGTAGCAGAGTTGATGTTGTTACTCAGGAATCCAGTCAAAGCTGCCACTTGACAAGAGAAGTAAGGCAGAGCCCAGTTGTCCCGCAGAGGAATGGCATGGTCCACTTTGGTTGTGTCTGGTCTGGGGAGAGAAATGACCAATGGAAGAATTATAATCTTCTATAATCTTAAAGTCTCAATCAGTGGATGAGAACGAGGTTAATAAACTTGAAGAACAGGAAGAAAATGTCTGTCCTTGAGATTTGATGCAGGAAGTATTTCCATGCTTAGTCCCTGTGTGAGATTGATGTGGGATCTTAATGTATAAGTTTCTATTTGACAATTGGAGGGTCAGTCTCCTTCATTGGTTTCTTTATAAGACTGTTTTAAGGCGTTTCTACTCTATTAAATAGTACAGTGAGATAGGATGGGAGAGAGGAAGGGGACAACATACAAAAAAAAAAGAAAAATGATGTCACGAGTACATGGTATGTGCCTCAGCCTGCTGAGGCACCAGAATGGCCCCTTCATCGCTAATCAAGAAAC
The DNA here is from genome assembly GCA_900660455.1 of Gephyroberyx darwinii. NCBI lineage: Eukaryota > Metazoa > Chordata > Actinopteri > Trachichthyiformes > Trachichthyidae > Gephyroberyx > Gephyroberyx darwinii. The sequence continues at coordinate 3,216 of CABFOQ010049287.1, read as the reverse complement.
ATGATAAGTCACACAAGGAAGTCTGAGATTCAAATATGAGGAATGGTGTGATAGGATTTCACTCACCTATTGATAACGTACCAGGCCACAGCCAGCATGCCGGCCACCCAGGTGCCACTCATCACCCAGCTTGACACAAAAAGGGCAGTGACATAGACCGCCTGGAGGCCAAATACTGCTCCGATGTAGAAATATATCGGCTCTATCAAATCCTGAAAGCAGAGAGGCAGAAATATCAGCCAAAGTAACATGCAGTGTTAGAAATGACCTTTTTGGCTCACCTGCCAAGGGGCTGGTGAAGTACCTGCCAAAATCATTTTTACTAGACAAAAGAATTTTGTTTAAAAATGTCATCCTGCCCATTGTCAATTCTATTTCATTTATAGAATCAGGCACTGTGTGAAACATTCAATAAACAGACGAGATGGCATACACATTCATCGCAGCGTGCTAAATGCTGGACACAAACAGGTGAATCGGCTAACAACCTTTTTGTCAACATAAACATAAAACAGTGTGTCAGCGTGTCAGCATATACCTTCATCTGGGTGAGGCGTTGAACTGACCTGGCTTCCTGTGACTCTGTATATGAAGCTGGTGATGAGCTCTGGGTACAGCGACAGACGCTCCACTGCGTTGATGGTCTGACCAGAAACAGTCTGGTTATCTATTGTCAGCTCATAAAACTCTGGTAAACACAAACCACACGGAGGTAAGAGGTAAGAACAGAGATGAACAGAGATTTTTGTGTCTGAGTTTGGGTATGACCATCAGCCAGCTATTTAATAGTTTAGTGGAAGCGGGGGGGGGAATAAAATAATACTATACCTCTTTCAAAAGATGGTGCTGTCAGCATGTGCTTGTAGTAGTAATAATAGAGCCCACTGCCTCCCTGGAAGGTGATTTCACGCTCCAGCTCCTAAGACGCAACAAAGAAACAAATGTGGAATTCAACACCCATCCATGGAGTTCATCTAAACAAGCGATCTTGATAAGACATGAAGTTGATGTGGAAATGTAATGGAAGCGGGCTGGTGAAAATAGAGCAGCCCACCTGCCTACTTGAAAACCAGAACTTCCTGTCATGGTAGGTGGAAAGGTACACCGCGTAAAGCATGCCACACGCAACTGCCGCCAGGCACCCGAAGAACACCTTCACCAGACGCTGCAGAAAAACCGCTGAGAGGTGGGGAGATAACAGTGGCCGCCCAACAGTTAACTTATCCGTTGTCAAATGTTCTGCCACTTACTGTAAAACACGTATTTGACTGTATTTAATGCAATCCCTGATTTGGGTGTGAATCGATGTGTGGGTGACATTTGAGTGTGAGTGACAGTATTATTGGTATGACTGTATCATCTGTATGTTATCTTATTGAAGCTGTCAATCAGAATTACCCTGAAGCTACAAGCAGGTTTACCTTGGTTCTTGTAAGAGGAGATTTACTTACAAGTGGAGGTCATCCTGGATCTTTTGATAGGCGATTCCTGCCTGTCGACTTCTTTTTCTTTCTCTTGAGCATCCTCTTCCTTAACGTCACCATCTTCTGTCTTCTCCTTGTCATCGCTGGAAACACTTGTCTCATCTTCTTTATTGACCCCCACTGGACGCTCATTCAGATCTGGGTCAAAGAGACAGGCTAGTTTAGGGGCTTCTGTTATTACAGCATGAATACAAGCATCTGGACCAAAACTGGCGTTAATTTGGCAGCGTCACTGCTTTAACTGACTGTTAACTAGCGTTCAACAAAACTTCAGTTAGCTAGCTGCTAGTCCAACTTACGTGTAGTCTCCGAGTTAGGCTCACCCTGCGGCTCTTCCTCGACTTCATCTCCCTCCAAAGTATCTGTTTTCCTACATCTTAACTCGGTCATGGTGAGAAAAATTAATCCGAAAGGAGTCGCCTGATGTGAGGAGACAACAGCATGCTAGCTAACAAGCTGCTAACCTAACTACCTTCTAGCGAATCTTACTGTGAAGGAAATGCGGTTTTTCTATAGTGGCGGGAAGCTGTTAAAAATGTCAACGCTGGCCGGTGAAATGTCAGGCGCTACTAAGTAAAGCTTTGACCAAAAATAGTTTTTCGAGCAGGAACTTGCAAGATAGCTGCTGCACAGCTGCAATGCACGGGCGCTGTGATGTGTACTTGACTCTGTACTGAAGCAGCTCGGCAGTACTGGGCCGGGAGCAGGTCAGGGCGGAAGTTGTGAATACTAAGAAAACAGCGAAGAAGAAATCCAAACAAGGACAGCGCGGATGGGATACTGGACCTGCAAGTTGGGGACAATAATTGTAGGAACTATATTATACACCTGTGGCTTGGTTGTTTTAAGACAGTGTTTGTGGTGGGAGTGAGGAGGCCGCCCTTCAACTGGAGGACTCAGGTTCAAGCCGCTGTCTTTTTAAGTCAAGTGTCCTTGAGCAAGACACTCCCTACTACTGGCGCTAGGGGCGCTGTTCTGACCTCTGCCCTCACTGTAAAGGCAGTAAGCGAAAAGAGAATTTCCCCACGGGCGTCAATAAAGTATCATATAATTTATCATTTTGAGTAGTAGTAGCAGCAGTATTATAGTTGATAAGGAAATCCAATTCAGTCTGTTTTCTCTGAACACTATTGACTGGCTGTCGATTGTGAATCATCCGTTCAAAATGTAGTTGCCTCCAATTCTAAGAGATTGTGTCAACAATTCAACTCGGTGGTGTATTTATAGGGTGCTTAAAGCAGAAAACAAGTAGACAAAACAGATAAAATCAATGGTCATAAAAATAATAGAATAAGTGCAATGTAAACTCCAAGAGGCAGGGCCAGTATGGAAGCCCATGACGGACTTAATTCAAATGATAATGTTAACTTGAAGATGAAAATGCAATTCCACAATAGCATTATCATTTTCCACATATGTATGTGTTATTTGAGTCAAAATTTAAATGAAAATACAATAATCCATTTTTCATTTTCATTTTCACATACTCCTATGGGCGTTCTAGGACCATGTTAAAATGAAAATGGAAAGGCTGTTTGACATTTCATTTTCAAAGACTTAACCTGCTACTTAATCTAGACTTAGACTTAATCTACTATGCTGTACTGTGGACAATATTCAAATGCGATGAGCGAAACCCCGCCCCCAGTCTTTTGCATGGCATTTGCATATCATCAGGCACTTTTAGGGACAAAATGGAAATGAAAATGCAATCTGTCAGTCCTCTCATCAA
>CABFOQ010049285.1:0-34978 GCA_900660455.1 Gephyroberyx darwinii | reverse complement strand
GTTACTTTTTAACACAACCCAGTATCAGATATGTTCTTTTAACACGGACCAGTATCAGATAAGTTATTTTAACACGGACCAGTATCAGATATGTTACTTTTTAACATGGACCAGTATCAGATATGTTACTTTTAACATGGACCAGTATGAGATATGTTATTTTAACACGGACCAGTATCAGATATGTTACTTTTTAACATGAACCCAGTATCAGATGTTACCTTTTAACACGGACCAGTATCAGACATGTTACCTTTTAACACGGACCAGTATCAGATATGTTACTTTTAACACGGACCAGTATCAGACATGTTACATTTTAACACGGACCAGTATCAGACATGTTACTTTTTAACACGGACCAGTATCAGACATGTTATCTTTTAACATGGACCAGTATCAGACATGTTACATTTTAACACGGACCAGTATCAGACATGTTACTTTTTAACACGGACCAGTATCAGATATGTTACTTTTAACATGGACCAGTATCAGACATGTTACTTTTTAACACGGACCAGTATCAGATATGTTACTTTTTAACATGGACATGTCATTTGAGGACAAGGCGGATCACGTGTGGTGCGTGCCCAGTGGTCACTCTGTTTACATAATGGTTGGTTGACTTTCAAATCTAAAAATCTTTTTTCTTTTCCAGAGCCTCCACACATTTGGTGGGCTGAATGTAATTAACTGAGCAGAGGAGCAATTTTACACTGATGAGTCGTGTTTTATTGTCATCTGTGGGGGGACATCCCTACTGGATGCCAGGCATTGCATTCATTTGTCATGCAAACTAGAGGCGGATGAGCCTTTCCCCAGGGTGGGGGCTAAAAGTCACTCAGTGGTTTTATTTGCAGACATTACCGTGGTGTAATGCTTTGTACTTCGAAATGGATACATGCAGGACATATTTGCTTTTTATATCACCGTTTAGTTTTTGGTTCTATGCATTCTTCACCTCAGAAAGTCATTGCTTTATAGCAGTGGACCCACAGCCCTGCTGGTTTTCTTTCCTAGCAGGTAGTTAATTAGACTCACCTGGTGTGCCAGGTGTTAATCAGCCCCCGATGAGACGGCTGGGATGAAAACCAGCAGGGCTGTGGGCCCGAGGGCCAGGGTTGAAGACCAATAATGATATTCTATTCAGTTTAGTCCCAAAAAAAACATTGTTAATACTGAACTACTGGTGAAGACATGATCAAATACGGTAACAACTAGAGCTTGGCCAGTATGGGTTTTTGAAGGCCAATATTTTTTATATTGAAGCTGCCAATAGCTGAAATTTTGTGAACATTTTTAAACCCAAAAGTGTTCAATGTTTACACCAGAACTGTATTCTTGTCAAGCCTCTGAAACAGCATGTAGACCATCACAGGACACTAAAACTCTCCACTGAAACCAATATAATGGAGTTATTTTAAGGTAAGTAGCTTTTTAAGGCAGGTCAATGCACCAAAATAAAATGTGTAAAGAAAACAAAATTTGATTGAAGGTTTTACAGACATTTATGTAGCTGTGGTCAGGGAGGAACCTCCATCATATTGGATGATATCTGATATTTAATAAAAGCCCAATATATTGCCGATATATCGATCTAACCCTAGTATCAACTTTATTCGCTGGCCTACAGTAAGCGACCGTTTACTTCCCCTTACCTGACCTTGTGTTTTGACTTTGTGATAGTTACCTGTCAACAGTTCAACTTAGATGGCTGATGAGACCTGCTGCTGCCTTGCTTGGCACACATTGTTATTTTGGTACCAGCCTCGGCTGGGGGGGCGTAGGCAGAGCAGTAAATCCACACCACACTCATCCATCAATGTGCCCATGTTGCATGTCTCTCTGTCTCTCTCTCTCTCTCTCTCTCTCTGTCTCTCTCTCTCTCTCTCTCTCTCTCTCTCTCTCTCTCTCTCTCTCCCCCTCTCCCAGCTAAGCTGAGCAACGTCCCTGCTTATACAATTTCTGTGGCACATGATTAATCCCACCTCTCATATCTCTTCTCATGTGTCAGCACCTTCGCTGCTTTATAGGCTTATTCTGAAATGAAGTGACAGTTCCGCACTGAAATATCACCAAATTAAGACCGCTGGCATGTGTAAACAACACAAATATACACCAAAACCCATGAATCAAACTGAGGACGATTCCTAACTCTCATATTAAAACTTTGTCGACCTTTTACATTTTAAAGGTTATTTGTGAGGTTAAGCCTTTTTAGTTGAGTTTATTTTAGTCGTGTTTTATCATTTTGTTGATTACTTGTTTTTAATGAGATTCTTTGATGTTGCGTGCATCATTTCCTGAATAATAATCATTAATAATTAAATGCACTATATATATAATTCTGGATTTAATGGGTCTTTTGATGAACACTAGATCAGCAGGTTAACAGGTTTTACATAATTGCATTGGTTTTATGGTGTTTTTAGTAATTGGTTATTAAGTTGTTCTTTTTTTAAACCTTCGCAGCGATGTCGTCACTCGCTTCACACCACGATAACACCTTCTACATGTAGAATTCATTTCCTTGATTCCTTTGCTTCCTGAAAGTTTGAAGTCGGGGGGAACTTTTGTGAGTTTAGAGGAAGTGAGGCGCTTGAACGCGGGGGAGGAGGGAGGGAGGGAAGACGTCCCACCGGAGACTTGCTCAGCACAGGGTCCCCCGCAGCCTGCTGGGTAGGAGACAGCTGCAGAGGAACGCTTACTGGCTTCTGAGGCTGACTGCATATGCATGCATGTCAGAAGTTGTGAGCGGATGGAATCCAAGCTCCGTCACACACACACACATGCACAGACAATAACACACACACACACACACACACAGATATCCATACACTCAACCGTAGGACACAGCATGTTTAAATTATCACCCGTCAGCTTGGATTTCGCCTCCTTCTGAAGGGGCTGGAATTGAAATTTCCAGATCTGCCACAGAAATCATCCCCTCCCAGCTTCTCTTGTCATCCGTTATAAACTACAGACACTGGAGGCCTACTCATCAATTTCCCTCATTTCCTTTTAAGATCACAGGGATTTATTTCAGATTTACTCAGGAGGCTCTGCACAGTGACTAAAGAAGCAGCGGGGGGGATTTCTGAAGAGACACAACGCTGACTGACATAAAAATGAAAAATGGATGCACACTCAACTTTTTAATAATGTTTTTTTGTTCATTTCATCTGAACATATCAAATAATAATCTGGTCTAAAATGCGACTGCAGGTTTGGCTGATGGTAGTGACATCATATACCCCTCCAACTGTATTAGAGAGTGTATTTCTCGAGCTCTGCATGGTCCTCCTAGCAGCCTTGGAGTTAAAAGCGGATCAATAGAGGCCCCGTCCTCAGGAGGCATCATTTTGATCCTGGTTGTGACAGTGACTCCTGGTGTCTTCGCTCATGCCGCCGCTCTTGTGTAGGCCACCAGCAACGAGCAAGCGGTAATAACTATAATGACGCAATTACCTCTAATTCAATGCAGATGCCGTGCCACGCCACACCTCCGACCTGCAGCGCTCCATCAGCCCCGGGGCATCAAAGGTGGTTGTCCTGTAGCGGCTTAAATGTTCCTGAGTAACTATCAAAGGCTGCACACTTACTGCACCCACACCTTCAGGCGCCGAGATATTTCATCCCAACACAATAGAAGATATTGTGTAGTCGGCTTATTTATGGATCGACGCTGTTCCCTTTTAGCTTGCAGGGCAGAGCTCTGCCACGGTCTAATGAGGCAGAAGACAACCTGAAATCAATAGCTGCTCCCAGCGCAATGAGAACAGCCCCAGCAGAGTCCAGTAATTAAATATATTTCACCATGTATAACGGCCGGCTGGTTAAAGGTTGGAGCGCCAGAGTTATTTTTGCGGAATTTGTCCAAACGTAGGTGAAGTCTATTTTTTTTCGTTGTCAGACCGCACCTCCCACTTTATCCAGCTTGGAGGTGTTTTCATCCTCAGAGCTGGTGTGTATTCTAGTCTTGTTAGTTTTAACGCATGGAAGCTTAGTACATTCCCAGCAGTGGTAGTACTCTGGCCCCAATGTAAACGCTTGATGTAGTGCAAATGACTACTGTAACTGTGCGGCCGGTGCCTCAGCGCGCCACTGTAGAGTGAATGGGAACGTGGAGTAATTACCTTGACGAGACCACAGTGGAGGTGAACTGGCCTCACTAGTCCCAGAACACTTAGTTGTGAACAACAGATGACCTATCAACAAATGATAACGAGCAATCTAGTCACTTGTTGGTTTGACGGCGCTGGTCTGTGCAGAAATAGCTCGGTAGAATCGGTAGTTACAGCAGAACACACTGAGAACTCGGTGAGAAACAAAAACAACAAACATATTGCACACTTGCAGCTCAGGAGATTTTGTGTCAGAAATGTGTTATCAACAAAGCAATTTTAGATCAAAGTTGCCATAAGAGGAACATTTAGTCCACCCCAACCCCCTTCACATAGTCATTGTGTAACGATATCCATATTTCGTTCTGTACAGGTGCGCCATAAACGGCAGAAGTACGGTGATGAAAGCTGCGCCAAAGCAATATTCAGGGCCATTGCCTCAGGCAATGTGGCCTTATATTGTTGCATGTCGCTGCGAGGCACCTCAGACAACCTGGTGGTATTGGGCCATAATTGAAGTTGATATTAAAAGACAGGAGCAATGCGTCAGTCATGAGAGGAACACAGCGGGGTCATCGCTGAAACACATCCAGCATGCAGCCAAATGACACGCTGGCGTAACCGCAGTCACCTTCCCTGTATACTTGATAAACTACTGCCACCAGGGTACACAGGGTACAAAACAGATACATAAGCCATTGCCCTTCATACAAGCCCTTGACTTCAATGCTTTGGCATAATGGCATTGTAAAGGTTATTGTCATCGTATAAGATGCACTCACAAAACAATATAACCTGAAGGAGAGTCTAAAACGTATTGATGCTGCTCTGAACCGAGCCTCACATCAGGGTTTCTGTATGCTAAGGGTGAATGCTACACTGCTGAAACACCTGGTGAGCATGGGGAACATTATGGCCTTCTCTCATTATTTTTCAGCCACATTAATTTTTGGTAATTTTCTGGCTGTGCTCAGGTGACAGTGGAAGCCGCCAGGGTTGATGAACTGCCGTAGGTAATCTCTAGTAAAGGTCAAAGCTAACTTAATCTTTACCCAAGAACTGCTGGGCAAAAAAAAGTAAATGTTTTTTAAGTGTTAGAATATCTTCTGGTGGCTCAGTCGGTCGCGCTGTCACCTCACATGAAGATGGTACATACACTACATACACTATATAGCCAAAAGTCAGAGGACACCTGACCATCACACCTCTATGAGCTTGCTGGACATCCCATTCTAAAACCATGGGCATTAATATGGAGTTGGACCCCCTTTGTAGCTTAAACAGCCGCCACTCTTCTGGGAAGGCTTTTGGAGTGTCTGTGGGAATTTGTGCCCATTCAGCCAAAAGAGCATCTGTGAGGTCAGGCGAGAAGGCCTGGCTCGCAGTCGGCGTTCTACTTCCTCCCAAAGGTGTTCAATGGGGTTGAGGTCAGGGCTCTGTGCAGGCCCATCGAGTTCCTCCACACCAAACTGGTCTAACCATGTCTTTATGGACCTCGCTTTGTGCACAGGGGCACAGTCATGCTGGAACAGCAAAGGGCCCCAAACTGTTGCCACAAAGTTGGAAGCACCCAATTGGCTAAAATGCCTTGGTATCCTGTAGCATGAAGATTACCTTCACTGGAACTAAGGGGCCGAGCCCAAACCCTGAAAAACAGGGTGGCTGAAACACCTGAACTCAATCATTAGTAGGGGTATCCACTGACTTTTGGTCATATAGTGTATGTTAGGTTAAGTGAGTTTTCAAGAGTGACTTTAATGAAGGTCTGACCCGGCTGACCACCGGTAGTTACACCCGCGGTCCTCTGGTGTGGCCTGAAGGAAAAGAGGCAAATTAATTAATGCACCTAAAGGAGAGAAACTTCACAGGGAAGATAGCTCAATGTTGAGAAAATGCAATGTTGCAATGTTGGCATGGTCTCTGAAACACACGCAAGCACACACATACACTCACCGGCCACTTTATTAGGTACTCCGACTCGTTAACACAAATAGCCTGCTCCTCCAAACAGCAAATCATGTGGCTGCAACTCAATATATAGAGCTTCCAGACATGGTGAAGTGTTTCTTTTTGTTGGACCAAACATCAGAATGGGCAAGGTGCGTGATCTAACTGACTTAGACCGTAGCATGGCTCAGAAACAGCTGCCCTCCAGGGATTTTCACCACTACAATCTCTAGAGTTTGCAGAGAATGGTGGAGAAACTAAAAACATCCAGTGAGCCAAAAACACGGAGAGAGGTCAGAGGAGAATGAACTGTGTATGTGTGTGTGTGTGTGTGTGTGCATTTTTGTGCATGTGCAGTACATGTATGTGCATGCCCCAGACCTTTAACCTGAAGACATCTCAACTACCTTTATCTGTCTTGCCCCAACCTGCTGGCGTCCTGAGGGCCGGAGGTGCTTGTGATGTCGTCCGGCCCCTGCATCTTGAATGCGAGAGAGGAGGTCAAGGAGAAGAAATGAAAGTATGGTTTTGGCCAGTAGGGACCCCGGGGTGTGTTTTAATGATAGCTCAAGATACCAGAAGGCCACGAGGCAGGTCAAGGTTTGTTTAGAAGAGGAGGGTAATTGGGCACGTACAGAGTTTACTGGGCAGTGGAACTTTTAAGTCACTCTTGCAGCATGACATGGGCTTGATTGACATTATACTGATCTAGATTCAGTGTGTCAGGATGGATAAACAATAAATCAACTTTTCATGTGGCAGCGAAGTGGATCATCTTATTTGCAACTGCCATAATCTTTCACAATATTTCATTATTTTGCTAGTGCATGAGACAAGACAACTGATTTTTACACCATTAAAAGGAGAACAACTGAAAATGACACGTTATATTCTATAATCATAAATCAAAGGATGTAATTTGGCACCCAATTAAATCTGCAACACCTCCTGTCCTTATTTCGTTGATTTAGATGTTCCCCGAGTTCTTTGCCAAAAATAAAATGTAATTGCTGAAATATGTGAATCCTCTAAAGGGTGTGATCTTAAGTCCCTGCGAGGCCTGCTGTCATCCCTAATACAAAAAGGTATATCCTTGCCAGGCATATTGAGGGAACTATTTTACATTTGTGTCATTTTTCATCTGTAGTACCTCCACATCCCCTCATGCCTCTACGCCTGATATTTAGATTTATGTGAAAGGTAGGGAACAGAAAGAGAGTTTTTACTAAGAGTTAGCTAAGTGGGGCAAAAAGAGTAGTAGTGCATTTTTTATAATGGAGGTTGAACTAACCTTCGTTTTATTGATGCCAAAGTTAACTAAAGGTAGTTAAAGGTCATCAATCCTGCAAAGAATACTATGAAATTTAAAATTAGAACAACGTAATCATAAAGTCTTTTTCCGTTTTTTTCACATTTATATCCACTGTGTTGTAGTCTCAAGGTTCTCGCTCAACTTAAGCGCAGTTTTCACCTGTTGCGATCCATCTTTGAAACAAATCACCGGTGAACACCTTACGCTTTCTGTCACAGCTGTCAGAAGTAAAACAGCTGGATGAGCGATTGCCGGGGCTCGTTCTCTTTCTTTTTCCTTTCTGTTCCTGGACGGACCCGGCTGCCGAAGTGCCGCTCAGTGTTTGGCGGCTCCCGAGGAGAGCTGAGGCTCCCGGTGCTGCGAGGAGACATTACAGGCTGCTTTGCTCTGACAGGTATCTATAGATGCCATTGACTTTAAATTAAAGCGGGGTGTGAGGTGATCAATCATAAGAGTGCGCTCTGGACAGAGTTTACAGTGTGATGCATGGGCTTCCCTCCCCGGGCTTCACGATAGTGCTCTGCGATCAGAGCTAAATTACCCCAGCGACCCACACTCCTTCTCTACTCCCCTGCTGTCCTCCTCTCCTGCACACTGCCAAACCCTGCCATTTTACACTCCATGGAGCAACACTGTTTTTTATTACCTTACTATACCTCACACACAACCGGCTCCAAAATGTTGCAGTTTTTATTCTGCAGTATGTTAGATTTAGAAGTGCAGTATATGTCGGGGTGGAAGTTTATTACGCAGTTTGGGTCAGATACAGCCCTCACACCAACGTGTTGTTATATACTGTACATTTTCCTTTATCTTCAGATTTAAAGGGCTGTCAGTTGTTGATCATAGATCTCATTCAAGCCTTGGACACTGTTGCTATGCTTGTGGATGAAGCTATTAGCCTAAGAGAGAAGAGCTTTCCACCTTTCAATCCTTTTTTAATCTGTTACAAAACTGTGATTGCTAAACGGGGTTGGGTATAAAGGGATTACCTGTAACTCGATTTGACAGTGTTATGGTGACTGTTGCAGTTCCTCGAAAAACAGAGCCGTCAGATATTGAAAGAGAGATTACTCTGATAAATTACTCAGAAACATATTGTGAATGAATGAATTTGTATACATGGTAATCCAAAAGTAACTGAAAGTAATCAGATTGTGTGAGTTTGAGTACTGATTACAATTTGAAGCAGCGAATTAGTAATCTCTATTATTATTCTTTATTATATTTTATTCTTCCTCGGTAAATACTTTTTTAATATTATTTATACTACACCGCTCTTTGCACCTTATTACCGTTTGGTTTAATCACTTATTTACTTTACTTATTTACTTATTTGTCTTATTACTGTTTTATTACGTATTTTGTTTTACTTATTTACTTATTTGACTTTTTTACTACTGTGTTAAGTTGAGTTGACCTGGAGGAGAGGAATTTCATTACTGGTAATGATGTTTGCATTGTTATCCAGTACTTGACAATAAACGTGAAACTTGAAACTAATCTGTAGATTTTACCTAAAGACATTTAATCTCAAACAGCAAAATTATTACATTGGCTTCACTATGTTTTAAATGTTTTCCTTGAAGTTTGAACCTAATCCTGCAGTTCATAGTACATTTTATGTGACATTTTCAAGAATAAAAAATTTGGTGCAAACTTGAGCTACTCTATCTGAATGATGAGAGTAGCAGTGAGATCTCAAGTGTTTGGTTGATTGAAACCATTGGGTGAAAGAAGCTAGAGAAATCAATGGCAGGAAAAGACAGAAGCAACAGAAAGTGGTCACAGTGTGCAGAACTGTGTTACTGAAATGATTTGTTCACAGCCAAGGTCAACGTCTTGATATATACAACATTATATACACATGCACACACACACAGTCTTTCTTTCTTTCTTTCTTTCTTACCTTCTTTCTTTCTTTATCTGCCCCCCCCATGTCTCTCTCCAAATTTTATACAGCGCAAGGTAGCGTTGCTCAATTTCATGCTCTAATGGCCCTCTCATCGCATGAGGTATCATACTGGCACACAACATGTCAAGTTAGTTATGAGAAGGGAAAAAAAATGTATTTCAATTAGTTTTTTGTAGTAAGTGGCGTGGAAGACTGCCCACTCCATATGTAACAACGACCTGAGGAAAAAGAGACACTTTCAGAGGCTCAGAAGAAGATGCTTAGGGTACTGCAAATTGAGATGAATCCCAATTTCAGGTAATATGCCGTTGTCAAAAAAAATGTAAACCCACTGAAGCACCTTCAGCGAGTGGCTCCATAATTTCCCAATTTTCGGTATGGGCAGAATACAAAGCCAGAAAAACAGAAAACGTGAGCACCTCTCTGGAAAGTGAACTGCTACAGCGGTAAAACGTTCCAGTAATTTCTTTGCATCAGAACTTAAAGATGAAGAAAAAAAAGAAAGTAAAGAAGAGAAAGTGAAGAAAGGAGCATGCAACTGCTTTACAGCAAATATCTTCTCTGCCGAAACGAGTCAGGAAGCTGTTACACCAACACACTCACATGCTGACACACAAACTAGCAAACCTTTACTTGCATGAATAGGCCACACACACTTGAAGGTAATACAAGCTGATAAAAGGATTCAGAATCAGAACTGGTCAACTGAACAAATGGCCTAATGAGCCTATGCACTGTAGCAGCAGCAGCAGCATTGAGCCCTGCAAGGCCTCCCTGCGTCCATACTGCAGCCTGCTTGACCTTTCTGTTGATTTAGCGTGTCCTTGTAGAAAAGAATGTGCTTTGCTCCAAGCTAGAGACATACATTGCCGTGAGCGGGCATTTGTGTGCTCTCCAACCTATTTATTCAACAGGAAGAAATTACATTTTCTAGTTGTCGGCGGCAAGATGATGGAAGCACATTGTGGGCTGCTAGGGGAGGGAAACACAAACAGCACGGAGTAGAAAATTGAATCTTGCGTAAATGATATTAAAGCACAATCGGAGACTTTTGACCTCGCTGCCTTGCTTTTGCTGGTTCAACCTCTCACGCGTGGAGTTCGATCCTGGCTGTTTGTTTCTCATGCGCGTTAACGTTCACATTTTCCTGGAAGCGCAATGCTGCAGAATTAATCGCGCCCTTAATTGGGCGATATACAAGTATATTAAGTTAAAAATATCTTGAATGTGCAGCACATCTCTGCAGGGACAATATGTCCTCCCAGGAACATTATGTTGTAAACAAAGAAAAAAGAAACATTTAGATTAAAAAAAAAAACTTAATTTCCCCTTATTGGCCATGTCTACAATAAATAAGGCTTATTTATTTTGTTCAACACGTACAAAAAGTAAATGTCCTACCTTTGGGGATCGATGCTGTTGGGAATTGCTTTGTCATTGCTCTAGTCATTGTATTTCTCATCCCTCCTTCTGATACTGCTGTGCTATGATTACACCATAGTTTGACTGCAAATGACATTCCAATTTATCAGCTTGAGAGTGATTTGCGGGCTATCACCAAAAAAAAAAACTTAATTAAGCACATTCACAAAAATTGAGACCGTATAATCCACTGAAAATCAGCAGCAGCTGTTGGGCGATCACAATCCACCTGGGTTTATTGGCGGGTCCACCAAGGACAAAGAGAACGAGATAGCGTTTAATACCACGATAATTAGCTGTAACGGTTAGACTAGGCAGCCTGCCGTGGAAGGTAAGTGAAGTACTATTAATGTAGCGTAGAATAAATAGCTCTGCAAGACAATTCAGGGATTGGAAGCTGTCATACGAACTGTCACTTCTATCTCACTCCGCCGCGCAAAAACATTCAGACACATATACCCAGAATAATTGCCCCGTACAGCCGTCACATGTGAGGGTTGTAATTACGTCTCTATAGTGGCAATTATGCACACGTACTTTGTCATGCAAGCCCAAACGCTCACGCTCTGCAGACGTGCATCAACACGCTCTCACAGGGATCATGCACTCTTAAACACACACACACACATCATAGGGGAGAGCAACCCATTTCCTGTTAATGTACTGATTTGTTTACATTCAAAACAGTGAAACCGTGCAAACATTTGTGTCATTATGATGTTAATTGTATTTTAATGGCGTTGTAATTTTTACCAGAAAATCACCGTGAACCGCTTCTCATCATTGACTTCTTCTACTGTGATTTAGCTGCTGTGTGGATGCCCTTGTACAGTGATTCATAGTGAACCAGTTGAGTGAGGCAGGACAGTGGTGCGGGAAACCATTACTTAGGGCGCAGGTGGTAAGAAGGTACACCTTTTTGACCCTCAGCCTGTCCTGTTACGGTATAGGCAACTTAGCTCAGAGGAGAAATGCTCTCGTGGAGGAGGGATCAGTAAATCCCTGTGAATAAACCTGTCAATCTCCCAAGGCACAGGATGTTGCACTCGGGCCTCTTTGTCTTGCTCTCTCTCTCCGGTTGGCTCGCCGGCTGTACTCACAGTTTTCGTTCTCGTATTTCTCTGTTCCCTTCCCCTGATTACTGTCCCGTTCGCTCCTTTCTCGCTCCCCGATCTCATTGTTTCCTCTCCCTATTTGTCTCTCCTTATCGCTCCTATCCTTTTTCTTCCTTACTCATTCCCTCTCTCCTCATTCTCCACGCCTTTTGCTCTCTCTTTATCTTAACCCCTCCATCTCCTCCTCTCCCCGTTTCCTCATCAGACACACAGAGAGTGAGACACAAACACCATCCCTCACATCTCCAATGAGTACCTTGTTATCATCTTGTCCCCACAATGGCTTTCTGTCTGGCTGCATCTCAGTTTGGATTCCGTCACTAATGGGACCCCATCATTTTCGACAGCTGCAATTCCTCAGCGCTGACAAACAGAGACGTGGTGCAGCTCTGAGAACAGAGCTCAGAGGGATTGCACACTAATGCCTCAGTTTGATTTACACATTTACAAAGGCCTTTTTTAAACATATCATTTCTCTTTGAGGCTGACAGACTGGTATTGTATCGAAATGCTACACAGTTCATAAAGAAAACATAGGCCTATAGCTGCCCTACTGCTGTAAAGATTACTTCCCGTTATATCCCCTTTTACTCTCACGATTCCCTGGTCTCATATCGCCTCATCTCACCATGCCTTCTTCTAAAATGTCCTTTTTTTGATCCAAAGTAATGTCAGCGCCAATCATATTGTCAGGGAACAGACTCCGTGAAATATATATGAGATTTGAGAATCCAATGACAACAGACAGCAATGTGTCAGTGTGCTATTCTAGGTTCAAACATCTTAGAAGTTAGGCTCTTCAGATCCGGAGAAGAGGAGCAAAGCGAAACTTCATGAAAAGCTTCAGCAATAGCACGTGTTTGAGTCTGCCTCCCTTCGATCTCCCAGCCAGCTAATCATTTCCAGGAGGTCCTACAACAAAGACTTTGAAGAATTTGTATTCCGGTCTGGTATTTCTTTTGATTTCATTCTTAACTAAATTCACTTGTTTTTTTGACCCCGTCTTTTCGTCTTGCTCTAAAGGGGCACTTAACGGCTGACTTGTTTATGACCCCGGACAGGCGGTGGAGGCAGACGCACAGCACCGATTGTAATATCAAATGACACTGATCTGCACAAACAACTGTCTGTAGCTTTTAAGCTCCTGTGTGTTACCAAGCAATTTAATTCTGCTCAGGACGAAGCTGTTTCATTTATTCAGGTTATTACACAAACACTTTGTCACATATTTCAAGTACTGATGCCAACTGGTTTTTATCTTTTGTCTATCTCACTAAAACATGGGATTTGTTTCCAAGAAGGTCAAAAACCCCTACCTTGTTCAGGGAACACTCTGAAACTGTCTCCAGGGTTGGACTGGCTAAGATGTTAGCGCCAGTCAGAGAGAACATTTTAATTTCCTATTGGTGGGTATTAGGCAGCTCACGCAGTGAACTGAGGAGAGCTGTGTGTTGAAGCTTATCGTGTTTGAAGAGAGGCAGGTACACTGATCTGTGTTAATAACGTGGTAGTAAGAGCCGCTCAGCCAGCCAGCGGTTATGGCCTGCCAGCTTATTACCAGTGACATCACAGATCAGAGTGCATTTGGCTCTGCTCAGCCGGCTCTCATTAGGACAGACATCCTACGGGAGACCTGCTGGTCATACGCGCTGCCCTTTAAAGTACAGTCAAAGAGCATCCGCAAAGTTATTGAAATCATGGTCAATAATGCTAAATGTTAGCGACTAGGTTAGATTTGCTTGTGCTCTTCCATAGCTTTCCAGCACAGGGGAGCCATATCTCACCGCCCACTTGTGTGAGTATTCACATGAAAGATGACGCCAAGGTAAAATATTCCCTTCGATGTGTTTCAATTCACGTCATCCTAGCAGTTGAGAGAATGACGACTCTCTTTAGACGCCGGTCTGATGGCGTGTTCAGTGGTTTTGAGCCACAGTGCGCTCCAGCGGTGGCCTGTTTGTACTTTAGTCATGGGATGTTTGGCTCATATATAATCTCAAAGTATTTCAAAAGTACTTTACTTTATAGCAGACAGAACGTCTCTTGGAGCCTCTCGGAGCACGAACAGAGCCGGAGCGTTAAATATTTCAATTAACAAGTGGGATTTCAATATTGCACGGGCAGAACGATTGATACGAACTGAAACGACTTCATGAAACTTTAAAGGCCCTGTGTCCAGTTGAACTATACAGATTCACTGGCTTTCTCAGAGGCGCCACTTGTGCCACAGCCTCTTTAGCTGCATTTAAGCCAGAATACCGGAGAAATACGTGCGAGGCTGTCGTGATTCTCAGCGCATTCATTCATCACTGGAGGAGAGGAATTCGCTTAATAAGAATCTGTTCTATCTCCTGGGCATCCTCTTCTCTTATCTCCCCCCCCCTGAAACCTCCCACTATCCCTTTCTTACTCCGTACTTCTCTCTCGCTCTCTCGGTGAGTGACCCAGTGGGGTGTGTACAGAAGAATAGCATTGCGTAGGAGCTCAAAGGGTGAGGGGGGGGGAAAACAACACACTGGAGTTTGTGGGATGTGGCAAATAAACTCATCTGCAGGGTTAGGGAGTAGTGAAAGAGGGGTTTATTTAGTGTCCTGCCCATATCCATGCCTCTCCAGAGAGACACAGCCTCCCGAAGTTGGGCTTTCTAAGGATAAGGCTGTACTAATTCACTCTAATAAAACTATTTTTCAACAGTGTACAAATCCCCAACTTAATTATTATTAACGGAAATGGAAGTGAACTCAATTATGAAGATAATGCCACATTTTTGCCCTTCAGTATTTCACTTTTCCAATTTAATTCATTTAATCCTAAAAAATTCTCCTGTTTTCTACACAACTATTTTACTGAAAGTCAGACAATAGCAACTCGAGTAATAGTAATGTCCTTGTTTTTATTTATTCTGACACAACACGCACAATATACACACGATACCATTCTTAATGATAGAGGAAAAACAGAACGTTTTCTTGTTGGCTTGCTTCTTGGCTCTTGTTTCTTTCAGGCGGGGTATTTCTACAAATACAATATTATAGGTCAGCATTAGCACATAAATTCATGCACTGGCAGATATGCACTTAGCACTTGTTTATTTGCTTCACTTATTTGTTTCAATAAAAAGTAGGTAGATAACTTTTTGCACTTTTACCTCAGCACTGGTTCTGCTCTTAGATGCTTGTTTAGGAAGGAAATGCACTTACGATTTCTGATGACTAGTAGTTCTACCTACCTATGTTGAATGCACTTATTGTAAGTCGCTTTGGATAAAAGTGTCTGCTAAATGACTGTAATGTAATACATACTGTGATGTGTAACTTCAATATCTGTGTGAATTCAACCTTAGATCTGGCTATATACTGTATACTGCAGATAGACATAGTATATATAACAGCGGTTATATATACAGCGGTTCTACTTACAGCATTTGTAGAGCCTGTTGATCCTGAGAATGTCGATGTCAGACATGCCCTGCCTCTGCCCGATGGGAACAGACGGGTCAGGTATGGGAGTTATGGTTTCCCCTTGGAACTTAGTGGTGAAGGCATTTCTGCAGAGTTGGAGAACAAGACGATGTGAGAAGTAGTGGGTATTTGGTTTTTTAATAGCGTATGTGAATTTAGAGTTAGAAGATGCTGTATTTTTGCAACCTTACCTTCCATAATGCATGATAGAGTTGTAGTCATATGGAGTGTTGAGATTATTAGTGTCCTTCTTCTGGAAGTTGAAGATGTGATCTGAGGAGGTAAAAAGTACCTGTTTAGTGCGTGCAAGACCTTCCAAATCATCAATGGATAACGCCACAGCATAATTGGCTTAATCGATCAATTGTCTTTTCTTGGATGTTCAGCAAAGCGAGATTCTTACATTCTTTGACATTTTCCCAATTGATCCTGACGTACTGGTCGCGGTCGCTCCTGGTGTGTTCATGGTAGAAACCCAGAGCGTGCAGCAGCTCATGCTGGATGATGCCGTGGTGTACGCAGCCGAATCTCTGCAGTGACACCACCTGCCTGTCTCCAAGGTGACCCAGAGAAGAGAAGCACCTGAGGATGTGGCGAGAGATGGAGAGAGACAGAAACAGAATACTTCAGTGACCTGGGGAAAAGAGTATTTGTGGGTCTTAGTTTGACATTAAGTTAAATAGGATATCTGTAACCCGGTGTACTCCCGTTTGCCTTGCCTTTTCAATGTTCAGGACATTTTTGGGTGTATGCCTTTTGCTGTGGGCGTGGCCAACGGTGATCAGCAGTGGCAAGCGCAGGGAAGTGATAGCAACAACAACAATAAAGCAGTGAGAAATGAAAGAACGGCAATGCTACACATGCAGCAGACAAGACCTGTTCAACAAACGCAGGTGAACATTGCCTTTTTCTATTGCAGATTGGTTGCATTCACTGTCTTTACAGATTTACAGATGCCAGATACTTTACCCTCTGGCTGTATGCCGTTTCAAGGTAGAGAGCTCATACAGATGAGTGGCAAGTGTTGGTGGTGCGTGAACTTGACCAACTGAGGGGGAGGAGGGTGGGAATAACAATACACTTCCTGCCTCAAGGTCAGAAGTTGTATATTGTAGCTTTGTACAGTACTAAATGGGTGTGGTTTTCTACATCAGCTCAATTCAGAGAGTTTCAGTTGTCATTCACAGGAAAGTATACTCGACTCTCAGGTACAGTTCATTGTGTAGTCCAAAGTAGAAAACCTGACCCACGACCCACTTGGCATATAGGTGCGTTAAAGCAAAAAATAGTATTTGTAGTACAATTTTTTTCTTTTTTTTCTTACCTCACCATGCACCATGTGTGTACTTGGAGTAGATAAGCATTTTTACTGCTCAAGTTTCTCTAAGAGATGCAATTATCATCACTGATTCCACTACTTACGCTTATGCACCATCGTTATCGTCGTTACCGTCGTTACCATCGTTACCATCGTTACCGTCGTTACCGTCGTTACCGTCGTTACCGTCGTTACCGTCGTTACCACCGTTACCACCGTTGCCGTCGTTGTTTTTCTGCTGACTTACCCATATCTCGGTTCAAAGCTTATGTACATGCGCTGCTGCACACGTGGAATGAAGCGAATGCAGGTTTTTGAGTGGAAGTCCTTCATGGCATTCAAAATCTCATTCCTCTCGAGGATGTCTACAACGTGGATAAGGACCAAAGAACATCTTCAGTAACGTCATCAATGAAATATGTGAAAAAAAGTTTTTATGTTAACATTCAGAGTGTTTCATTCAATGAAAGTTTTACTGTAGATAAGTAAACCCACCGTATACTTCATGTATAACGAAAGGGATCACCACTTTTCCGTTAGCAGATTTTGGCCACAGACAGCTGAAGGTTTTACTAAAGCACCTCATAGCAGTCCTGGTTCTTGGAATATACACATCTCCTTCCAGCAGAAAATCTTTAGAACCTAGTAGGATAAAAACATCAATATTACATATAGATTAAATCAATATTAAATATAAACTGTCAGCAGAACATTGATAAAAATCAAAGTGAGAGTGATCTGAATTTGGTTTTCTTTAGCAGATATAGAAACTCTGCAGTAATAATGTAAGGACGTGATGTTCCCTGTACATCCTGTAACTAACATGATTGAATACTAACCGTTGTTCATCCTCAGAATAGTTGAGGTTATGTCGACCATGTCAGGCTCATCCGCTGGGTTATCTAAAGAATGGAACCAAAGAAGAAGTTACGCAACGCCGCCTTCACAGCAAAGCCAAGGCCACATTACAATGCTTGTTTCATCTTGTCAGTTAGACAGGGCTGCAAATTGGTGTGCTCAGGTGGGGACACTCACTATTTTCATCACCGTGGCCCTGCGGTAGAATGGAAAAAAAAAAAGTACACCACGGTTCATTTCACAGCACTCAAACTCCATGGAATACAATGTAATGGGCAATGGTTGAATGTGATGGGCAACGTTTTGTTTCTAATTAGCCATTTCAAAGCCATTCTCTGCCATATTGACCAGTCATCTCTTACCATGCCAGGATGAGCCTCACAGAAGCCCAGAAGCAGCAGCAGAAGAAGAGAGCTTGTTGTTCTGAGGTCCATTGTCACGTCTTGTTTGGAGGGTTAGTGATGCTCCAGATGAGGAAGTCACTTTACCTTCTTTCACCCAGGACTGATGCTCAAGCAGGGAGGGCTGAGTTTATATGCTGGCTGTCAAGGTGTGCCTGGTGTAGAGATTAGTGGTAGGGGGTCTAAGATACACATCTGATGGGAGCGTCCTGCCCACCCCACCCCACTGATTCAACACGGGAATAATCTCATTCTGGGGAGATTACTGTGTAGTCACAGTGACCACGGGCTGCTCTTAGCTTGTTTAGCATCACACTTCTGATGGCCTTAACCAGTCAGGGGACAGAAGGTGCGTGAGATTTGGGACCTGTTGAACGATCCACTTGAAAAAACATTGCAATGTTCTTAAGTTCTTAAAGTAAAGTATATAGTTCTTAAGACCTTTGCTAACAAAATGGCAACATTATAAAAAAGAAAGTCTGTATTTTTCTCTATTTTAATGTTGAACAACAATACAGTTGTAATTTATTTTCCCAAAATGGAGGGACACTATGGCGTTTAATCAAAAATCCTTCACTTGCTATTTAATTAAACGCCGACTGTTGCCTCTCAAGCCCTTCAGATTGCAGAGAGGGTTTTTATTTTACACTGGGTGTGACCTATAGTTGAGTGGCTCCATCTAAAATGTGTTGTTTCAAATAACGATAATGGCTCAATTAGTGGCTCGCTATAAAGTCCTGTAATCATTATTGAACCAGTGCTGCAACAGTGATGATCTAAGAGGCAAACTAAAGATGCTGTGACCGGGCCTTGGCCAGCAGACTGTGATGCACAAAAAAACAATTATTGTGCAATCTCGTAAAAACTCCAAATCCCAGACATGGGTAGGTTTGGAGGGATGGGTATTCAGATTTATTCCAACCCCCACCAATAAATCACAAGGTTCCAAGGGAATGTTTACAAGGGGAAGAAGGATGCTGTCTGGGTTCACAACACCATAAAGAGTTTAAGGATCCAATGTCAAGGCCACTAGCTTCATACAGAGATTTCATCATGCCAACCTTCATATGATGTGGCCCTCTGCTGTACATCACGATAATGTGGCCATTTATTATGGGGAAAGCTAAATTGCACTTTGTGTGCTTGTATAAGTGTGTGTGTTAGAGAGAAAGAGAAATAGAGGGAACTAGTGTGCTCCATGTAGGCCACTGCATGCACAAGGCCGATGAATTTGTACATTTTACACTGTTTGCACTGTGCATTTTCTGCATGTATGGTGCATATGTGCCTTTCTGCGTGCATGTGTCTGTGTCTGTGTGTTGTCATATATTTGTGTGTCTGCCCGAATCGTATAACTCGCGTGGGTGCGCAGGTAATCCAATTTGTGTTTTAGAGTCACGGCGCAGCACGAGTAATGCTCAATGATGTATGACCCATCCATTCGGCTGAGCTTTATTCCTAACTCGTTCTCCGACTCCAGGGGAAGTAGATCTTATTCAATTGGATGTCAGTGTACTGCTGGCCACAAAAAATATTTGTATTCCTCTCTGAACATCTGAACTCTGCTAAACAAAGAAGGGGGCTCCAGAAAACCTCCAGAGCTGTTAGGTACAAATGTGACCCTTTCCCATTCAATTTTCACTAGTCCTTTTCCATTCTTTCCCTTTTTCCTCTCATCATACTCCACGCTTTGTTCTGTTCAAACAAGACGTTTCACAAGGAAAGTCATGAGGAAACATTTCAATGGTGTCTTGCTGCCGTAATTCGATGTATTTCCAGGTGAAACAGGACATAAGGCGGGGAGGGACTGGTCAGGAGTCGGCAGGTTGGTCCTTTACAGACATGGAAAGAGAAAGGCAGTGGAGACCGTTGCACACCAAGTGTAGTTGGTGAAACAATCTACCGAGAAATGCTTTGCTCATAATCTTGAGCTGTGACAAATTACAGATTCTTAAGCTTGAATAACTTCCAGCCACAAGGATGCAACCATGGTGCCTTAGGATGAGGAAATATGGAAACATACCAAAACATGCACCGCTGCACCACATTGCCTATTATGTCAATTTGAAAGTTGTGAAGTTGCAGGTCTGCGATGGTCTTATCGGTACGCCTGCTAGTACATCACGAGGCAGCCGTTAAAAACACACTGTTTTCCTGGAATTAAAAGTAATGGCATATTGTATATTACGATGTGGAGAATTAGCCAACAAGGTGGAAAAAGGTCATTTTCATTTCATTGTAACTTTAACGTTATTGGAAAGTGGAAGGCAGATGGGGAGATTTGTACCATCGTTCATGAACGCAAAACACAGCGAAGGCTTACCCTATTAGCCTTCTATTATCCAAGAGTATATCTCTGTCTTTGTCTCTGACACTATGTGGGCAGCCAAGGACAACAGTCAATGAGCAATATCAATTTACTTAATGGACTATTAAACAATGTGCTTAACATTTAGAATCACTGCGCTGGTGTTCGATGGCAGCGTGTGCCAAGAAGACCGCTGCCATGATGACCATCCTGTTAAATGGAATACATTAGCTTGGTCTGCTGCCTCTTACTCACTGCAGCTTCCTCCCTCCTGCCACTGGTGGTCGGAGCTGACACAGACGCCCTACTTACCCTGGCCTTTGCACCGCGTATGATTGCTCATCAAAATAACGATTAAACGTTTCCTACACTGCTTTCATTACGAGCGAACCCCGCCGTACAGCTCATGTGTTTTGACAAGCAAGTACATGGCGCTCAAGTAAAGCAACCTTTTTTGTTTTTTTTCTAGCAGAATGTGTGTGGATGCTGAGTTGTTCCAGTCAGTGCTTTCCTCATTTTTTTCAGTCTTGAGTCATGGTGTGTTTTCAAGAACAAAGCGTCATTATCAGTGTTGGGCTTGTTACTCAAAAAATAATAGTATATTCCTCTGTACTCATTTCAAAAGTAATAATATTGCTTCACTTATTACTCCTGGGAGAGGTAATTCATTCCACTACTCACCGCCCCAAATAAAAGAGATTTGGGAGGGGGGGATTGTTTCCTCTTACCTTCAGAATACCTCACCTGATAACCAAATACCGTGCAGCTAAGCTTTTAGTACCTGCACATAGTTTACAATTTACAACAATATTTTGTAATGTCTTTCTTCTTGACAAAATCAAAGTAATGGGAATTCTTCCAGCTGCTAAATGTAAACCCATCTTTAGTGTGCCAACGTGTCCTTTATCATGACAAAAATAAATCCAGGCATGGAGACTGGCTTATTTCACTTAAATGTGATATCAATGGCTGATAAAATTGAAATAGTAATTCATGACACTGTTCTTTACTGAGTAATTTGTTCGTTATTGTCACAAAGAGTGGAGAGAGCAGAGCTTAGTCAGTTTAGCAACTGAAATCAAATATTTATTTTTTCTCAGACAAGATGGAGGCTTGTAAACTGTCTAAAGCAACTCTGTCTGCCTCTCTCTCTCTCTCTTTCTTAATCTGTCTCTCTCTCTCTATACGGGAGTCAATCTGAGAAGGTAAACATCTTGTTCATACTAATTGACATTCAGACAAACAGGAACAAACATATTCAATATGAACACCGTCTTAATTGGGTGTGAATTACCAGACTTGTAAGAGGCTGTGAATGGTGAATTAAATCAGTTGTATTATTGTAGTAATTCAATTGATTAAGCCGCAACCCAACTGCACGGTCCATTCAGGGAACAATCTTGTTTGATGGATGAGATATCAAGTGCCTCATACGTTAAGGTGGATTTGAAAACGATACTAAACTGTCTTTGTGCTGAAGGAAATGGTGGTGAGGCCAAATGGAGGGCTTTGTAAAACACATTGTAGAAATCCATTAGAGTGTCCTGTTTGTCCAAAGCTTTAGAGTTTAGTAACTCTGAAAGAATTATTACTAACTGGTGCGCTATTGATTTTTTTTGCTTCTTATTTTTTCTTTCTTTATCCAGGGAAAGTCAGCTGAGCATGATTGCTCTTTTTCACATTCATACAGTTGCACATATTCACACTGCCCAGTACAACCACTATCGACCACTGAGCAGCTCCACTGGTGCTATTGGGGGTGAAGTGTCTTGCTCAAGGGCACCTCAACAGTAGATGAGGGAGGGGAGAGTGTTACTCATTCACTTTCCCCGCCCACATTTTCCCAGACAGTCTGGGGATTCAAACTTCAAACCTTCTGGTCACACGTCAGCTTCTCTAACCTCTGGGCTGCCACCGCCCCCCTAGGAAAGGCTACCACTGCTGCCATAAACACATTTTTTTTCTTATTATTTTCCTGAAGATACTATGATTTTTTTTAATACGTAGAAAACCTGATAATACTGTAGCTCTGTAACTCGCCCCCTCCCAATCCTGCTGTTTCTCCTTATTGCTCTGTGGATGTAAGCACTGAAACAGCCTAAATAAAATGTTCAACAAATATGCTTTTTGAGTACATTTTGTAAAGTTGATAAATTGAAGAGGACAAATCTTGATTTCCTGTCAGCATCCATCATACAGATTTGGAAATTATACAAGGAATCCTGTGATAATCTCCTAGTTTCTCTTAAATATTTTGGACTCTGTAAATGTAAAGGCTAAATGCATAGCTAGTCACCACCGACGCTGTATGCCCTTTACTGCTGCAACTGCATATCTGAAATCTCTGTTGTCGACAGCTGCATTGATTTGGCAGTAAACAGACATGGTAAAACTCTTGCGCCTTGTAAAGGCTTTGCAATTGTAAAGCACTCAACAATACAAAAGGGAAGAACTATTTTTGGCAGAGTGCAAGCCTGTACAATCTCACGACAATCAACTGGGACGCCAGTGTGTAATTATGGAATGCACACTGGGACAAAATATGTAGTATTTTATTATTTGGATGGCAGACGCGGAGGCAGGGGGGTGGCCACGCGTTTACTTTGCTCACAACCTTCTAAAGTGGGTGGTAGACAGGGTGAAAAACTGCAATTTACTTAGGGTGGTCTTTTCCAGGGCAGTGTTCGTAGTGTCAAATTACACAGTGCAAGGGCGTGAGCAGTCTGCGGTAACATTTGGTGTGAGCAGAACAACAAGCTACCTCCTCATTTACTACCTGTATTTCTTTTCAAAACTTCCTGAACCTACTTTTTTTGCAGTTCATGTGGTGAGCAAAAAAAAGTTGGGGAAATAAAAAAATGGGTACAGTATGAAAGCAATCCACTGAATAAAAGATCAGCAGCTCCATCTTGAACTCGAGATAAATAGATGTACTTCTGGTTGAGATGTGGTTGTTGAAATAGGAATTCCACACATATTACATCTGAACTCTGTTTTGCCCCGTCCTTTGGTGCAAACTGAAAAATACTTCTGAAATTGTCTTTAGTAGTAATGTTTTATTTTGAGTTGAATTCCTGAAGTACTGCATAAATGGGTGAGCCCAGGTTCATTTACCTTGGAGACCCGTTTTACGTCAGAAAATGTTTGATCAATGTGTTTTTAAAATCTTGAAATGTAAAAATAAATAATCTAGGAGAAACTATCTCACACAATGTACCTGTCTTCCATTTTTGGTGACATATCGCTCTACTTCTTCTTTCTTCTTCCTTTTCTCCTCCTCCTCCTCCTCCTCCTTCTTCTTCTTTTTCTTCAAATGCTCTATTCATTGTGCTATTTCTCATCTTCATCATTTCACTGAGCTGTATTTAACATCACATGGAAAAACACACGACTCCGAGGGAAAAAAACAAACTCAAACTCATTTACTCTCAACAACTCAAACCAAATGGATTTGTGAAAGACTATTTACAATGTTGTGTTGTGAGATGGTGTGCCTGGTTTTGGTGTCCCGTTAAATAATAAATCGTATGAATGAATGAATGAATGAATGAATGAATGAAAGCATTTCCCAAGTCTGTGCTACTGATAATAAAAAACCTGTAGCCCTCATATCCAGGAGCATAGCTTGGTGAAAGATCTCTAAAACCCATTTCCTGCCTGGCTTAGAATAATGAGGTGTTAGAGCCTGCTGGCAGGGCTTAGCTGCATAGCTCCCCAGTGGAAAAGTTATGGATGGTATACACACACATACACACAGACACACTCACACACTCACAAAGACATGGACATATGCCCCCTGGAGGTGTTATGGATAGCCACATATTGCTAAGCCAGCCAGCAGGCAGCACTGTCAGCCAGCTTGCGCCATGGGCATTGATAGGACAATCAGTTCACTCTGGAGTTGCCACAGCCAATCATCAGACAGTTTCTTGGCGGGTTGCACCCAATCTTCTGAGGTTTGCCAGATACTCTATCCTCAGTGAGCTGTTCCTGGCTCAACACTAGCCAACCATAAAGAAAGCTGCTGCCTTGGCCCAGCCAATCGTGTGAGTGTTGGCCAGAGTTAGGCCTATCGACAGAGAACTGCTGCTTGGTTACAGCCAATCTGGGCTTTATCCTTCCCTACAGATGTCCGATTAGTGTTGTTTAGGGAAATCAAACCGCCACAACAGGCCCGCTATGCCAACGTGGCACCGTAAATGGAGAGACTGGTAGAATGGGATAGGAAAAACCCACAGAGGCTTACTCAACTGTAACACTGTGATACTCTGGCTGTCATACTGTGATACTGTGCATGTGATACTGTGCGCGCATGTATGTGTGTGAGATTGTGTAGTTCACTATGTTGTTGGTGGGCACAGTATAGCTCCATACCTCAGCTCAATGACCCGTCCTAATAATTGGTACCTTGAGATAGCAGGCCCTTGTTAACTGTTAAGGTCTTTGCTTAATGGCATTATAAATTTACACTCATGGACTCATAAAGGCCTACAAGTTTATTCCTGCTATTATGGGTGCATAAACACGCACTGACGTACAGGAACCTGTGTCGTACAAGGACACGTTCAATGAACTCTGTTGCTGTGCAGTTTAATAGACCTATAACACATTACCTACGCCTCAAGTTGACTAAGGCATAGCAACACAAGTACAAAGAGTCACTTTTCCCACGCAAATTTTCCATTTCCACAGAAAAATGTACAGTTTGTATTTGTAATATAATCAGCGCAAGTGTGTGTGTGTGTGTGTATGTTTTGTGTAGTTGTACCATCCCTTGCCTTACCCCTGCTCTCAGACAAGTCAATACCTGTGAACAGTACAGATTTCACCATTAGCAATAGCTGAAAGGTCTAACAACACCCCATGTTCCTGCCCATGTTGCCGAGATGGGGCGGAAGAAAAGAAATGAAGTGATTTTCAGGTGAATATACCTCCCTTTCTCCCCCACATTTAAAGGCAAAGCAGGTTTATATTTTTACACAAAGCTTGTGTAGTTGAACAGATTTCTTTGTTCTTACAAAAGGTTTGATGATTTCATATTTGATGTAAAGAAACAAAACTCAAAACGAGACACTATTTTTGTTCTTGGAGAGATTTGAGCTCAGAATAACAAGAGAACATAATATTTTAGAAGTACAGTTGCGTTTTGAACTTCAAACCACACTCAAATCAAAAATAAAAAGGTGAAATCCAGTCAACATTCTTGTTATCCTTGTTTACCAAGTCATGGTAAACAAGGATAACAATCGAGGATCCTATTGCTCTAAATGAGTATAATTTCTGTTCAATTTTTTCAATGCTGTCATGACTAGTTCAAAACATGGTTATATGATATCAAGGCATATTCACATGTTGAACAGCGTAAGATTTTAAAATGCTGTTTTTATTACACTAGTCTTTCAGAAAGTCTTTCAACACATTTGATATTACGGCCACATGAGTATGCTGAGAAGTCTTAACTATGCCAATTAACTTTCAAGCCTACGGTTGCTGTTAAATGGATGAACAACAGGAGGCTTCAGGTTTACTATTACTTACTATCACTTGTGACATTAATTGTATCAGACATTGCAGGAGTTACATTAGTATGATATAAGACATGCTGGGAATTAACAACAGTCTTAACAACACTTATGCTGAAAGTGCTGCTGCATCATGGCAGAACCCAGACCCTGTGGATCCAAGATGGTGGACGATCGAGGAACAATTGGGCAGATGTATACACGCGCCACCCACTGCTAGGTAGAAAGTAAAAATCCAGTGTTACATTAGAGTACTGCTGTTTTATTTGTGCTCCGGTTGGACTTGAGCTCACATTGCTCTGCAGTATGTGTGGGCAGCAAGGAGAGCTGTGTTTTTGCAGTGGACTCTCCCTGGCAAGCAGTACTGTATGTTTCAGCACCACGGACAGAGACACAACTACCACCCTACCCTCATATATGTTTCACACTTTTGGTTAGGAAATACAGACTGCAAATACCTGCTGAATGGCCAAAGTAATGAATCAGATGGAGTCAGGGAATGTAGCAATAATGGAAAGACATTTCATCTGCTGTGCTGTTATTTGCTCAAAATGTTTTGCACGATCTATAAAGCTCACACAAATATTTCACCCCAAAAACACAACAGAATAGAAATGAATGAAATAGATACATCAATTATTTGGAATCAGTGTTGATCCATTACAAACCCAGATCCATATTATCCACAACCCCTGCTGTGGACTGCCCTACTGTGGGAGCAAAGAGGAATTTGTCCTCCAAAGCTCCCTTTCCTCACCCTTCATAGTCATCCCGCTTTTCTCTCCCTCCATCTCAGCAGGGCTCTGGCAGGTTCATACTGGCCTAATTTCAAAGTGATGAGGTGTGTGTGTGTGTGTGTGTGTGTGAGTGCATGCCTGTATCGCCAACCTATAAATAGCACCTCCGAGAGACACAGCTGTACACGGTTGTTATGTGGTCTTGTGGTGTTCCCGTGTTCAATTGAATGGACAGACAAACAAACCCCTCCGCCATGGTAATCAGCTAACGCCAAATGAAGTGGCCAATTTTAAACGGTGAGGCTCGGCCCCGTCCCCCTCGTGCCACAAAACGGCCACCAGAAACATCCCTCTCGATATTAACAACGGCTGTCTCCGTTTCTGCTGGCCTAGACAGATATGTTGTTTCTGTATTATGTTGTGTGTGGGGCGCTGCGGTCTCTGCACTGCATGAATGTCGTTTTTTTTCCGTGATAGATGATCTGTGCTGATAGTGCGAAGCCGGATCCATACGGAGCCTCATTTACAATAACAGTGTAGGCCGAGGAGTGCATGCGAGTGCATTACTGTGTGTAATCGATATGCTCTGACAACCAGTGATGTAATAATATGCATGTGCTGCTGAACAAACCATTTCAGGGCCTCACACACATGGATGAGTTGCTTTTCAATTCTTTTGTAGGCAGGGCTAGGCAAAGTGCAAGTTTATATTTCCTGAGCTGTACGGTATTGAGAAACCATTCCTGGTTTATAGTATTTCGTTTTTTAGGCCTTTGCTTTTTTGTATTTTGTATTTTGTACCTTGCCTTTGTATTTTGTACATTCTTGTGATGCTGTTATGCTGCTGCAACCCCAGAATTTTCCCCCCGGGGGTCAATAAAGTATCGATCATCATCATCATAGAAAACAATGCAATTAGCAGTCTACACCTTTTGAGACCTTCAGCAATGGACCATATTTGTCCATTGTAAAACTTTTTGAAGAGCCAGTGCACTCAGAGTTGTACAACCATTCCATATCACTTGGTTTGTGTATATTCTACATCGCCTGAAAGCACACGGCACTCAAATTCACAGTATTTTTTAATAAAACATCACAAAAATAAATAAAACTAATAATATTTAATGTGTGTTTCATAAAAAATCTGCAACCTTAATAGAATATACTGCATACTGTGTGCTTCTTCATCTGGGTAATGAACAATAGGCAGTGGGATGAGTTGAAGGTGTGTTTAACCAGTGTTGTTTGACGAATGTTTTTCACCCTTTTGGCTCTCATCCTCCGACTGCATTGCCTTGTTTAGGCAGCTTAACTATGCTGAACTTTCTTCTGTGTTATTACTGCGCTCTTTTATGTGGGCATTGTGCAGTACAGCTGAAATGAGCCTCTCTCCCCACAATCCCCTTATAAGCAACTAGAAGCTTATTTCCACACAACGGTGGTCCTGGCATGGAAACGATAATGGCTCTGGTGTGGTGACAGGAACAATTATTTTTTTATTGTTATCATATGCATATTGCATACGGTTCGCTCCTTTTTTTTTTCTCACTCGCTCCCCTTTTCCCTCTGTCTGGTTTCTTCCCTTCTGACAGGTGATGATGTAGCCAGAAAACTAGCAGGATATGGTTAGTGGTCCTCAGGGGTTGGACGGAGGACATTAAGCCCGCAGCATCAACGAGCCCCAGCTGTTTGGGTCCTTTCACATTCATTTGTTTGTCAAATTTAGAGTCCCTCCCGATGCCAAGAAGCCCCTCTGCCACTCAGCCACTCCAGAACCCTGGTGACAAGGCTGCTTTTAGCCAAATCCAATTTAATCTCCAATGGCGGTAGTGGATAAAGCTGTCTCCATCTCCCCCCTCCGAGGCCAGGGAGGGCTAGGCACTACACTGGGAGCTGCTTGTTCAATACACAAGGACATAATGCACATTCAAAAACAACTTTTCACACGCACACGCAACTTTTCACACGCACACGCACACTAAGGACAAATAAACGTCAACAATCTAACAATCTAGCAATTGCACGTGCAGAGGCATTCTCTCTTTCTGCTTTCCTCTTCCTCCCTCTCTTCCCCCTGTGTGTCTCTGCAGTGGGGGAAATGATGTCACTGCGTTGAGGGAAATGAGAGAGGCACATCTGAGACTCCTGCTTCCAGCCTGCAGACCCTCTGTTTCCTTTTTTATCTTATAGCTGGCTCTCTCTCTCTCTCTCTGTGTGTGTGTGTGTGCGGGTGATGTGGTATGACACCATAGCCAGAAATACACATTCATGCTAGGTCATACTATAACCCACATTCAGGTTCATGACACGGTTCATCACACATTTCTTGCGAGAACGAGCAACGTTTGCGGCATAAGAACATTGCAAGTGCATGTAACGTGATTAAAGAACAATTCTCCATACTAGCAAAGATTTCAGTTTAAGAAAATGCGGCTTTAAAGATTTACACATCTGAACAATGACTTTTCCCTTAAGTGTGTGAATGACAGCTATGATTCTAACACCAATTCCAATCAGAAAAAAAACTAATGAAAAATGATGAAATGAAAATAACTAATGAACATCCAAGTGTGCCACTAGGAGAATTGTTATTTTCCAGCTCCCACATGACCTCTGCTGTTTTAGCAAAGTTATATATATTAATTGGCCTTAAACATCTCGTATTTCTATAGAATGTGAAAGAATATTCTCTAAGCGAAGTACAACAATACTGCGTTAAGGGGGCTGCCGTGGGTAAACTGTAATTGTTGAGTATTTTACATCCATATTGAACTGAATGTTTTACTGGTGAAAAGGACTTTTGTTTTGAAATCTGCTATAAAGGTTTGTAGCAAGCGATACTGTAATAACTTGTCAAAATGTAGTAAAATGTCCAGTGTCGGTATTTGTAGTGAAACCTTTGTTAATATTGAAATCCACTAGCTGAATGGCACAGTTGTTTAGCAAAGCTGTTATAAATGTTGCTTATGTGATTATTCAATCTTTTTAAACTTTCAGCCCCGGGGGCTTCGCCTTAGCAACTCTGTATTACTATCAGCTAATAGAGGTTTGGTTGGCCTATTTGTTCCAGGCCACAATAGCAGCCACAAGCAAACATAATTTAGCCTAATTTCCCCTGGACCCATCAACAAGTATATGCTTGCTGTGTTGAATTAATGCTCCCAGTGTACAACCCAATAGTAAAGCCCAGATAATTGACTTGTGTGGGATATAGTTAAGATGGTAATGAATGTAACCGGCCCTGCCTGGCCTGCTGTTTTAGCCATGTATTCAGAGCCACTGCCTGTCACCATTATCCCTGCTACCAGGACATCTTTTATGTCAGCCTGTCATTGTCATGACAACTCACTTCATGCAACCCCCAACCCGCTGTCCCTGGGCATAAATGCATGATTACTTGTAGTTGGGTATCTCTGCTGCATGCAGTTTGAGCGGGTATTGACAATAGAATTTCTGAGTGGCTTTTATGAAAACTGAACAAACAGGAAATTGTAGCATAATGATAATCATTTTAGTTTGTACTCTAGGCAGAGTGATTTGAGAGGGCAAGCTTTATGGCTGGTTCTACAAGGATATCTGTGACTCCTGACTGTGAGAACATTACTGT
Source organism: Gephyroberyx darwinii (assembly GCA_900660455.1). Lineage (NCBI taxonomy): Eukaryota > Metazoa > Chordata > Actinopteri > Trachichthyiformes > Trachichthyidae > Gephyroberyx > Gephyroberyx darwinii. The sequence continues at coordinate 4,928 of CABFOQ010049285.1, read as the reverse complement.
CAGTATGCATATGCATTTGAGATGGTTATTTCCATCTGTTCCTGTTTGAATAAACTCAATGGTGTCTATGTGCAGCCTGTCCTCATATCAAGTTCTAGTTGTAATTCCAAAAAGTAAGGCACCATATCATACAAATGGAGTGGAATAGGAAAGAGAGGTCACAAGAGTGCACAGGCAATAGTTTGACATAGAATAATGTGGGTGAAAGCAAGGGCAGGGAAGTTGGGGATGAGTGAATACACTTGCCTTCAACTCTGGCCACCAGGGTTCAAGTCCTGACTCGTATAAATTGTCTGCTGTTTGTGAAGTTTTCCATTTCGGCGAACATTTTTCTTATTGAACCGTGACTAAAACCTTACCTTGGCCTTAACCAGATATGTGTAGGTATAGTACGAATCAAGGGTGCGTACCTTTTCATATGTATGACCGTTGTTGAGAGAATGTGTTGCTGTGTGTGTGTGTGTGTGTGTGTGTGTGTGTAGGAGCTACGGTAACAGCAGTAGCAGCAGGAGATCATTAATTACGGGTGTTTCCCTACTTTCCTCCAGGACTGATAGTATGCTGCAGAGATACTGGCTTATTGGAGTCAATGGCATTAGCACTTTGTTCAGCTGGTGCCCTGGGGTCTTGTTTCTAAGCCTCCTTTGTTTTAAGTGGCAGCCTTGCGTGAAGCTCCCTTATACCGAGCCTATTTCTCAATCCTTTAACCCCCCCTATGGAATTCACCACCAGTGTATTCATGTCCTAATGGAGGGAGAAAAATTGGGAGACGGGGCCGTACAACAATGCTGACAACCAGTTAGCATTTCCCAGTTAGCATCAATCCCAGTGTTCATCAATCTGCATAGCATTTAGACACCAAAGGGCATTAAGCTAACAAGCCGAGGGAAGCATGAATGAGATAAACAGTATGGTTGGTTACAGGGAGGTACAAATGGTTAGCGCGTAGGCTAAGGATACACTGTGACTGGGACTCCCCGCGCAGCGCTAGGGAGGATCGTCGCCATGCCTGTTAGCATCACAGACTGGATAGAGGTAGAGTCTAGCGCGTCTCTGTGAAACTCTGCTGCCGGGGCTGAGTCTACCGAGAGAGGCCCACACAGGAAGCTCTTCCAACATAAAAGGCACAATACAGTCCTTGTGACTTTCCCCCTTCCATCTGTACTCTTCCTCCTAATCAGATTCAGTATCTGCTGTCTAAATTATCTCATCCCAAATCTATTTACTAATCACGGATCTCGAAAGTGGAGCAAAATGCGTAACAGATGCTATTGTTGTCAGGAAACCAAGGTCACCGAGTGGAAGAGAAAGATGCCACACACCTGTGCAGTAATTATGGCAGTGAACAGACAGCTGTAGGCGGGTTAGAGTGAAGTGATTTCTGCCCCTGATGAAAAATCACTATGGATATTTGTCAAAGAAGTCAATTGCCACTGAAAGTTGTTTCAGCAGAGTGATCATTTAATCATGTCGCAGCATGGAGAGAAACCAGCACACAGCTCCAACAGTATTCAAGCATTTCTCTGCCCCTCAGAGTGAGCAGGATCTCTATACCTACAAGTTGCACAAGCTCCTTTAGGGTTACATCAGGTCTCAATAACAAGGTCACTAGAAGAGACAAAACAGTACAGGGAGATAAATCACTTGGAGACTTTAGGTCATCCTCTAGTTAACATGAAGCCCCAGTATCCTTGGAACAAGCATAAGAGCTTTACATGAATCAAATACAGCACGGCATATATGTACTGCAACTACTACTACTGTTAATACATATGTGTACTACTCAAGTCATACAGTATATTCAAGTTTTCTTCCACATTTTCCTGTAATATTCCTATAGGGACACACATTATGGCTTTTTTTTGGAAATCTTTGGTATAATTTTTGATTTTAGCTGTGTGATATATTATAGTTTTGCTGCGATATTCACACTTTTAAAATGTGTTATAGAATTACTACAGTTGTTTTTCAATAGGTTGCTTTTCACGTCTTATGGGAAAGCACTAGACATGATTTCAAGATCTAAGCCACAAAGATCCTGGGTGATATGACAGTTAAAGCATCCTCTCATATCACCCGGGATCTTTTTGTCTGTGTGTAGCCCAAGCAGTGAATACATTATTACATATTTAAACAATGCTGTAAATATCCAAAATATGCACCACATGTACACAATAATGCTTTAATTTTCATAGACATCTATTAAACCTTTAAACCTTATGTAATCTATTTCTAGTTCTAGCAGTTTAGCTATAAACCGCGAGACGTCTTTTAAATGGCTAATCAACGTAGAATTGCTCAGTGGGATGGTAGACACAGGCTTCCTACTTGAAAATACTATTAGTCAGGTTTCAGGTTGTAAATACTTCTGGGGAACTCGGGGTTTGGCGCAGGAACCCAAATTCTCTGACTTCTGATGTCGCCAAGGAAATACCTGCAGTCAAGTGTGAAGAATGATATGTGGCATTTCAAATGACATGAACAAAATTAGCTATTGTCATCCCATAAGTCATTTTGTGATCATAACTATTAAATGCCATGACAGAACACAAAAGCTTGCTACATTTTTTGGTTTGTGGTTGACGTTGCAAGTCACGTTGCATGTGAAGTCTGAAATGCATCACTCACTAAGTGAAAAAGCTGATTACGATGAACCAAAATCTGCCGAAAACTTCAATCAAGGTGTATGATGGCTTCAAAGTTCAGACATGTGATGAACTTCCAAATCGTTGCGTTGCACAGTGAAATCATTCTGACGATAGAGAATAAGAGATCAAGATAGAGGAAAGAGACAGAACAAGCAAGCCAACCAGCGTGAGACTGACGGAGAATTTGCTTGTTTTGGAGCCTACCATCAGTTGTTTACAATGGGTCATGTACTTGACACAACATTTGAATTGCTTGCTGTGCACACTCTACGATAATTGAGCTAAGATTCATGTTGAGTGCCATTTTCATTCAGAGTGGAACACTATTGATTGTTTGCTGCTTCTAACATAACTGTCAATTTCCCGCTGCTTCACTTATTCTCGGAGCGGTAGATCAGGATTCTGGAACATTCTTCCCAGGCTAAGGTGCGTCAGAAAATGTCTCTTGGTAATGGGTCACAAGGTCAAATATTGAATCAAAATGACAGAAATCAATGAAGAAAGCAAAACGGGGCCCCTTGACATCTCTCTCTCCATTGTTTAGACTGATAACCTGTCTGACTAAGAACACTCCTGGTAGAGGGCCAATCAATTTGGATCTGCTTCTGTTTGGGTAAATCAAAGTCAATAGCTATTTGATATTCCCAACAATGTCTGAAAAGCTAAACCAAAGCAAATGCTATAGAATCTTTTTTTTTTTCCCCCCGTCCCAATACCTCTGATTAGTTGTGTGATACATTTCAAAAGCAGCAGTACAAACTTTCCCTCAAAGCTTTGCGACCTCTCACAAAGCTCTCCTTCAAAGCTTTGTTTTTTTAGGTGAGACAACCTCTCAATCAATGCACCATCTGTTCCGCCAAACTGCTCATTCCTTCAGAAATGACTCGAATGTTAACACGCTTTGTGCTTGTTCCTCCGCAGCACCCCCGACTGTCCGCATCGTACACTCAGGGCACGCCTGCAATGTCGAGGAGGAGAGGCACACCGAGAGGGTCTACATCATCCGAGAAGGAGAGACCCTGGAACTCACCTGTTTGGTCACAGGGCACCCTCGGCCACAGGTGAGGTCATGGAGCGCTGCGGTGTGAAGCCATTTGAGATGCTATTCGCCTGCCCTTATCATGTCTACATGGGCAAGAATAGATATGGAAGGGAATCGTGAGAGAAGGTCGAATGTTGTGGTCAATCTCTAGTTCTCTCTCTCTCTTTCAATAGCTCTCGCTACATAGCTCTGCGCTAAATCAGCTTAAAAGTTTAATCCTTCAATTATTGACGGTTTAGGTTGCATTGTGCACCTGCTGATTGATGATAAAAGCTGCCAAGTCTAATGAGAAGGTGGAAAGAAAACAGCATAAAACACATGCAAAGACAAAATGTAATGAATGGGGAAGAAAGGGGCCACCATGGAAGAACCCCCTGGGTGTTTGAATGCACCACAAACAGCAGAGCGGGTCCTCGGCATCCCAACGAGAAGCTTTTTCCCAAACTTTCATTTAGCGTTGTGATCTGCACTCATTAAGGCGTTCTACCTTTTTGAGATAGAAGAAGATAGAAGATGAGAAGCGTTAGTTCTTGACGTGCTTCCATCTTAGCGCCTCTCTCATCCACTGTGAGTGAACCGAACAAAAACAAGACCACATCTATTCGCTCACACTGCCAGGAATATGGAATACTAAATAACCTGATCCTTTGAAGTATAAATGTCAGCTCTGCCACAAATGAGCAAACTATCACACTCATTTCTTGTATTAATCTAAGCAGGATTTGCACACGCTAACCTTTTGAACATTTGTCGAACATTGCCTCCAATTTGTTTGATAAGACAAATTAAATGGGATTCAGCAGTATGTCAGGATAGGGCTGTGTTAGTTTACATTCATCAATATAATTCACCTTTTGATCAATACCCAGGCCCATTAGTTTGTACACTTCCCCTCTGGATGCCAAAGCAAAGAACCTATTGATTTTTATATTTCAATTGAAAAGGTGAGGCGTCCTAAAGTAGTGAGAGGTTCAGACACGCCATGCATCTCGTTGTGTTGTCGAAGGGACAGCTTCACGCTCACCGTCTCTGTCTTCCCACTTAATTACAATTCCTGGGGAAAAAAAAAAAGTGCAGGGGAGAAAGAGAGCGGGAGATCAAAGGGCCTGCATGGCAATGGCAGGAGAGGCAGGATTTGCTTTGAAACAGAGTCATTATGAGAGCCACTCAGCTCTCCTGGCAGAGCAGGTCTCGGCTGTATCTCTCCGGACTTTGGGATGTGCCAGCTCCGTCCCCTC
>CABFOQ010049284.1:0-28884 GCA_900660455.1 Gephyroberyx darwinii | reverse complement strand
CCTGGGCAGATGTAGAAGCAGGTTCAGTCATGTTGTAACACAATTGTATTACAAAAGTATACAATATTGTATACAAGTATACAATAGTGGCACGTATAACAGTAGTCACAAGTACAGTATAACAGTAGTTGCAAGTACAGTATAACAGTAGTCACAAGTACAGTATAACAGTAGTCGCAAGTACAGTATAACAGTAGTCGCAAGTACAGTATAACAACAGTCGCAGGTAAGACAATAGTCGCAGGTATAGTAGTCACTCAGTAAGAAAACGCAGGCACATAGGTGGCGATTTGGTACAGACTGATGAGTCCAGGAGGGTCCAGGCATTCCATAACCTGAACGTTCTATTGCTGTATTGTTGCGTCATAATGAAAGTAACCCTCTTCACCTGCTGTCTGGACATCTGGGCTTTTCATGGACATTTATAATACAGTGATAATAAATTGAATTCTGCATTAGGTGTATCCTGACAAATCAATCACTTATTCCATTTGTTTCATCCCTATGGCTGGAACCATTAGGTCATTTGTTCAGTTTGTCTTGTTCGGAAAGCACTTGGTAACGTTCTAATGGTGGACGTGTGTGTGTGTGTGCGTGTGCGTGTATGTGTGTGTGTGTGTGGACTTAACGGGATGTGCTACAGACAAACTGGTATTCGAGGGTCCTAAAAAAAACCTGAAAAATGAAAAAAGAAAGTTCATGTATCATACATATGATAATGGTGGCCTATAGGAGTAGTAAAATTAAACTAGTAGTTTAACTATATTTTGCAGTAGCTTGCTGGTAATTCAACTACATTCATATTTGCATAGTGATTTAAGTAGTTAAATTACTTTTTTGCCATATAAACTATGTTGGGCCATAAAAGGAAAGGAATTACTTTTTATTTTTATTTTACAATTGCTTCTCTACAGTAATTGAACCCTTTGACCAGCCCCGCCCCCCGCCTTTTTCTTTCATCCTGACTGCTGTGAAGGCTTGCCTAGGCAATGCATTCATCAGGCAGCCACCACCATACACTTGACCTTTGTGTAGTACATGTGCAAAAGGGCGGGCGTTGCTCAGTGCTCAGACAACGTCATCATGGATAAACCTCCCGAATCTCAGCCTGAGGAACAATCACCATGGCCATACTTAAGCAAATACATGACACTGACTAGCACCGACAAAACCTGCTTTATTGCTATGTATTAACAAATGTTCAGAGAAGTTGTTGCATGCTATTTTAGAAGTTACCTGGCTAACTGAGTAATCCTGCATGGTGCAATACCCCCAGCTGGACAGTTTGTGGAAAGCAGGTGTCTGACTGATGGACATTGTATACAAAACCAAAGCTGACATTTCTTGTACTTTCCCATGAATAGTGGGGTATTTTATTTTTTTGTTTTATGTATGACCTGTGACCAAGTGGGCACTTTTTGCAATAAACTCAATTGAGTGGCATTTTTTGCTGGCATGTGACTTTATTATATTTTGTTATGATTGTATATCATTCGTGATCATTTTTTTTTACCAAGTAGTTTGAACTACTTTTTTTAAGTAGCTTTAGTTAACCAAACTAGATTTCTCCCTAGGGTAGCTTTGCTGTAGTTCAACTTCTTCCAGTGTGAAGTAATTGGTAGCTTGCTTTCAAAGTAGCTTCCCCAACACTGCTTAACCGTGTAGTGTATGAGAAGAAGATCCTTGAGACACCTCTGCTACCTTATCTTTCTTAACAGACTTGCTTAAAACACACAAAGCTAAGACTAAACTAAGACTTAGACTAAATACTCAGTAGTAGCACCTATTGAAGCCACTGTGTGGAAATGGGTGCCTGATAAAGAAGCAGTTCAGCAGGCATAATAGGCACTTAGACATAGGGATATTGTAGGATCAGTGCAACTGGGTCATGGGCCCCTTGGTCTTGGCACAAACAAACTTGTACCGAACAAAGTAACACTATTAGAAAAAAGGATATGGGTAGAAAATACATGGCCAGGAAGAAGCGGCAAAGCAGGTTCTCAAGCTATGTAAGGACAACGGATGAACTGGGAAAGGGTAGCGAGGAATAAACTTAGCTGGAGAGAGTATTGGAATATGGCACAGATGATTAGATTTATTATTGGGCCAACCAATATGCACAATGAAGTCACTCAATCAGTGACTAGGTGAAGATCCTACATGCCATGTGTGTTTAAACACAGCAATGTTTAGACATATCCTATCACGATGCAGATGATTCTGTCCAAAGTCCAATGCACTTGGTGTCATAACCAAATCTTGAAGTGCCTGGTTGCAGCAATAAGGGAGTAAATGAACAGAAACTCATTCCTTACCCATTTTGCATCAAACTTGCTTATAGGTGAGGCTAAGGATTAGAAATTGTGAGCAGACATGCAAGAAACTTAGTTCTACTAGAGATAGCAAGCACCAGCCTAAGATCTCTCTATTCAATGGGAAGATGCAATAAATGAGGCATATGAAAGAAAGAGGCTTGTTGAGTTGAGTGCTGTGATTTGTAGGCACATCCACATCCACTGCCAGTGCCAGTTCATTCAGGGAGTTAGGGATTGTGATCAGGGTTTACATCAGCATAATTTAGCAGGTCTGAAGAAGCTAAAAAAAGAGCAGGCTCATTTGAACCCTTTCATTCATATTGAGTCTAAATCTGTCTAAAATAGAGAAAAATCTTTTTTTTATCTGAAAAATTCCAATCATGTTTCCATTATGAACATATCAACAGTTATACTTTGAGTTATCGATGATCTTCTTGGCACCAGAGACTAGTAAACGTTGTACTGCATTGGTGTTGCATTGATGAAGTTCCTCTTTAAATCATGTACTTCCGCGTTGCTAAGTCCCGCCCATTTGCCGTCTAACTGCCACTGCCGCCGTGTGATCAATCAGATCGTCTTCTGATTTCGCTGTCTTCTCTTCAAGATGATGGCAACCCGGACGTTTGCAGTGTCGTTGCTGTCAATTGCGATTTGCCAAGGACTGCAATTCAACGACATCTACGGAGAGGATGAGCGTGTTGAGGAGCGTGTTGATGGGACTTCAAAATTTGGCTCTCTCTGGCCTTTGCCACAGAAAGTGCGGATGTCAGACGTTTCTTTCAAGTTAAGCAGCTCTAGCTTTAGAGTTGTTGACGCCAAAGAGTCATCTGCAGGCCCGAGCTGCAGCCTTCTGCAAAATGCATACAGGAGGTAAGAAATGTGTTTTTGTTTTAAAAGTTTTTTTGTTTTGTTTTTGTTTAGCTTTAGTGTCTTTCTCGCTTTGTTTGATAGAGAATGTCGTGCTGATCTGCAGTCAAAAATTTGCCAGAGCGGTTTTTTTTTTATTGTCGGCGCTGACAAACCAGCTTTCTGTTTTACTCGACAGGTATTACGAATACACGTTTGGCAGTTTTGCAAGAAAGCCGGGACACAGCAAAAGAAAGGAGGCAGGCCCGTCCGAACTGCCAGAGCTACAGGTCTGGATCACATCACCTGACTCTGAATGTGACAACTACCCCAGTGTGACCTCCGACGAGTCATGTGAGTCCTTCCTTCCTCAACGATGCACTAATCCTAGTTTGTTCCTATGAAAGCGAAATGACTAACATGCTGTCGCAGGCCACAGTCAGCAGTGCGTGTTGATGTCCTGTACTGTGTTTGGTGCAAAGCAGGGGAAAAACATTCTACAGCCAGAGAATGAGAGTACGCTCGATCTGCCAACAGAGAGATTATTAGGGCAGTAACTCCTCAGGTTAACAGGGTTAACCTACACTAAACATTTAAACCCCCCTGAGCCCTGTAGACTCTGTCTGACCTTACATCAGTCGGTTATTTATGGAGAAAGAAGAAGTGTCTATTGCTCAAAAGAACAAATATGATTTCTAACCCCATGCACAACTATTTTTTTGTTTCCGCAGATGAACTCTCAGTGGACCAGCCATACGCTGTACTGAAAGCGCCAAAGGTGTGGGGAGCTCTGCGTGGTAGGGCTCTCTGCGTGTTGTTGTTGTTGTAGTACCATTTCAAAGCAAAGCGTACACATAAATATCAGTGTATGTGTGTGTGTAATTTTAGGTGTGACCTGTGCCTCCAAAATCTACAGGGTTTATAAAATGCCAAGTCTATGTGGTCTTGGACCTTTTTCCAACCACTCTGATACCAACTTGATAATTAAAGTTAAACAGTATCCAAAGTGAAATTTGCCTACATGTCTAGTGTATTGTAAAGTCATTTGTGTTTTAATGGTGTCATAAAAAGACCCATCAATCTTGCATATAGGAGGTTTTGTTATATGGTTTGTTTCCTTCTTTTAGGTCTTGAAACTTTCAGCCAGTTGGTGTATGAAGATGAATACGGAGCAGTAAGTTAATTGCATATTCTCAAAGATGATTTGTTCTTAACTCCATAATCGCACTAAGTAAGATTGTTTTTTTATTATATCATTTTGTGTATCTGCTTGCATTTGAGCTTATTCAAAAGAAAAATATCCAAAATGTGTCAACCCTATGTGAGTTTTGACTCTTGCTGATTGACTTCTTCTCTTCAGAAAAGCATCAATGCAACTTCAGTCAGTGACTTCCCAAGATTTGCACATAGAGGCATCCTATTGGACAGCTCTCGTCACTTCTTACCCATTAAAGTCATCTTGGCTAACCTGGTATGTCAGTTCGGCCTTCTTGTTTTGTCTTTTGTCTCATTTTTATTTCACAGTGCCTGAAAGTAGTTAATTTACTCATATTTCTGTCTTCACTTAATGACACAGGAAGCGATGGCGATGAACAAATTCAATGTATTCCACTGGCACATTGTGGATGATCCCTCCTTCCCTTACCTGAGCCGAACCTTTCCACAGCTGAGCCAGCAGGTCAGTACGGTTTTTATTCAGATCAAGTCATTTATTTATACAGCCTCTTATCACAAACAAGCTGTAAAGGACTTTACAGGCCTACTAGATACTAAAGATACACAGTCGATGCAGAACATTACAGTCTTGCAGGAACGCCTCAGGTGACTTTTCAGGCCAACTAAGTCAGCTGGAAATCAGTCAGTTATGACAAATAAGATGTTTACAGAATACGATCGGAACAAATGCACATAAAAACAGAGTAACAGGAAGAAGAGGACTGAAAGGACCTAACAGAGTGGAGGACATAGCAAGCCTGTGTAATCTGCCTAAGGTAGCCTAACCAGTCTTAAGTGCCCTAAGAAGACAAGGAAAAACTCCCAGAAAAAGACTAGAGAGAAAAATAGAAGAAACCCTGGACAGGGCAATTCATGCACATCCACTAACAAACACCATCAGCCTTAGACCCTCAAAGAAGACAAGGAAAAAGTTTATTAGGAAAGAAAAAATGGAAGAAACCTTGGGTGGGGTCAGCTCAAGGACAGTTGAGCACGCAATAGGCGTTGGAACATGTAGTAAACTGGATAACAACAATGAGATAGGGAAAAACAAATAGAGTAGACGAGACACACACACACACAAGACAGACAAACCCAGCTGTTTACACACTCACACAGACAGCAGATAGACGGTTAGTGTGATGATGCAGACCTAGAAGGAGCCCTAGACCGGGTTCCCAACGGCAGCTAGCTATACTAGTGCTGTCTGAGCTAGACTAAGTTAGGGAGAGAGAGAGCAGGATCTTTATACCTACAAGTTACACAATCCGTTTAGGTTTACCTCCACAAGGTCACTAAGACAAAACAGTGTTGGAAGACAAATCACTTGGAGACACTGAGTGCTAGGCTTTAGGTCATCCTCTAGTTAACATGAAGCATCAGTATCCTTGAAACAAGCATCGATTCATTCAGTTTTCTTCGGTCCCAAGCTAAGCAGAACCAGGGTTGATCAATCAACAGTGAGAAAAGATAGTTTGGATTTGTGCAATTTACTATTTCTCACAATCCGTCCAAACTAAGGAGCTTTTTCTTTGAATGGTGTGTTTTTTACAGGGAGCTTACCACCCATACACGCACGTATATACACCTGCCGACGTGAAGATGGTGATTGAGTTCGCCCGTCTGAGAGGCATTCGCGTCATCCCCGAGTTTGACACTCCAGGGCACACTCAGTCTTGGGGCAAAGGTGAGTTTTGTGGATGTTGAAGTCAGGTCGCTCCTATCTGTTATTTTACATTGCCGATGGGGCACCTTAAATTGGACTTTTGACGTAAGCCATTGAGTGTCCAGACATGTTGTCATTGTAAACACAAAGCACTGAAGCATGGTTAACATACAACTCTTTTCCCCGTCAGGCCAGAAAGACCTGCTTACGCCCTGTTTCTCGGGGCCGACTCTCTCCGGCACCTTTGGGCCAGTCAACCCCATCCTGAATACCACCTACACCTTCATGAGCCAGTTCTTCAAGGAGATCAGCACCGTGTTCCCCGACGCCTACGTCCACCTGGGGGGCGACGAGGTCGACTTCAGCTGCTGGTGAGACTGTTTTCCCCTGCATCGGTGGCAAAGGCAGCCGGTGGAGCCAACGTTTCATCAACAGTATATAGTAGAAATAATAACACAACAACATATAATATGAACTGCTGTTTTGCTCTCCCCTGCAGGAAGTCCAACCCAGATATTCAGAAGTTCATGGATCAGCAAGGCTTCGGACATGACTACAGAAAGCTGGAATCGTTCTACATCCAAAAGTGTGTTATTCACTCAGACAGAAGTTTGCTGCTTTTTAAACATAAGAGAAATCTCACCATCTCCATAGTTCAACCCCTTGAAGGAAATGAATCAACAGCTCGATATTCTCCTCTTGTATGATTTTCTAGAATCCTGGATATCGTCACCTCAACCCAGAAGGGCTACATGGTCTGGCAGGAGGTCTTTGACAATGCTGTTAAGGTAACTGAAGAGAAATGGTGTGCAGCACAGGGCCACAAAGGAGTTTACTCTTACTTACTCTTACTATAAAATTGAAATACATTTTTGCATGCTAACTAGACCTAACACATTGCACAAAACGTAACATGTTTTGTAATATCCTGTCACAATTTATAGGTCATTTCTCAAAATGATGCTATGGTTTTAATTTCTGCTTTTTAGTTTTTAGTTTGAAAAGTCTTTTCACTCTTTTTATTCTCCATCCCGTGCTAACCATAAACAACAAGTCATTTAGTGTCTAAGCTGAGTACAGTAGTTTGGCCTGTGACTATTGCAGCTGAAGCCAGACACAGTAGTGCATGTGTGGATTGGCAACAGTCTGGAGGAAGAGTTGCACAACGTGACGGCAGCAGGCTACACCACCATCCTCTCCTCCCCCTGGTACCTAGATTACATTAGCTACGGACAGGACTGGCAGAAGTACTACAAGGTTGAGCCGCTGAACTTCAAGGGTCAGTCTTCACAAGAAAGTCGTCTTATGTTTGCATCAACTCAAATTGTAAAAAACATCTCTAGATGAATACGCCACATTTTGGTCCGGTTGTTCTGCAGCAAAGGGTGAAACAGAGCTGGAAACATGTAAAGACTTCGTTCAACAGGCTTACGTTTGAGAACTGCACAGCTGTGACGAGGTGTTGGCAAGAGATAGTGTCAGACATGAAGAGAGACAACATGGGGTGGTGTGGGCAGTTGGCACGTTTTATTGTTGTTCAGATATCGGTTCTTTTATTGGTTTGCATTTAGTTCATTTGTGGTTTTTGCTCATGCATGATCACCTAGACCAAGATGGAAATTGATGGTAGGTAGGTAGGTTTTGAATTTAGTTTGAGTTTTCTTTTTTTGCCAGAGGCATATTCATGACTAGCAACACTTACTCATAAAAATATGAATATGCTGGTCTTCATCTTTTCAGTTTCCAACACGTTAGCGTCTTGACTGTTCTCGGTAAACCGATATATCCGTCTTTGTTCCTCTTCCCCAATTTCTAACTCATCTTGCTGTTCCTGGTACTAAGTGTGTATGTGTGTGTGCTGTGTAGCTGAAACCAGACACACTTATCCACGTGTGGAAAGGAAACCAGCAGCAATACCAGGATGAGATGGCAAGCGTTACATCAGCAGGGTACCAGACTCTGCTCTCCACCCCCTGGTACCTGAACCGTATCTCCTACGGCCAGGACTGGCAGGGCATTTACAAGGCCGACCCGCAGGACTTCAAGGGTTTGTGTCTGCATGATTGTTTTATATACATCACGAGAGAATGAATGGCTCTTTGTGGTGCCAGTGCAAAAACGCATTGCACAACGTTGCTTGGGTTACTCTGCTGTTGTGTTTTTTTATTCTGTCATTTTTTATTGACCTTTGTCAGTTTATGCAACTTTGTTTCATGTCTCCTTTAAAGTTTTGAACGTGGTCCAGTCTTGGTAAAAAGTTTAAATATGGGCGTTTCAGTTTTATGGTTATGTTTTATTGTTGTGTTGTAAGTCGGCTCCAGCGTGATTATGACTTTTCATCGATTCATGTGACTCAAATTTGAAAGGTCAGGGTTTTTATTCCGTCACTTCTGTGCAAATGCGTGTAAGCCTGTTGAATGAAGAAAAGGATAATACCTTTTTTAATATTTGACTCGTGGATTGTAGGTCACAAATTAATTCTAGTGCAGTTAAAGTCACTATTTTACTTATTTATCTACCTTCTCCATGGGGGTTTTAAATGCCATGGACACTCCTTGTTCTGTCTGATCTGATCTGAACTTGATTTTGACACAGGGACTGACGCACAGAAGAAGCTTGTGATTGGTGGAGAAGCCTGTCTGTGGGGAGAGTTCGTGGATGCCACCAACTTGACACCCAGGCTCTGGTATGGCTCATCATGGGGATTCCTTTCTAAACTCCCAATCAGAAAGGGAATACTTGAATTTAACACATTGCACACATGCCATATCCAGTGGCTTGATTTTTTTTTTTTTTCACTCCCAGGCCTCGTGCCAGTGCTGTCGCCGAGCGGTTGTGGAGTGCCAAGGAAGTGACCGACGTCAGCGATGCCTACAGCAGACTGTCCATGCACCGCTGTCGCATGGTTGAGTAAGTATCTAAAGTCCTGCAAGAACTCATTCTTACGCATTTACATGATATGAATTTTATTGTTACCCAAAGGTTTTAGTGTTTTATAGGCAGTGAGCAAATTCTCATTTTTTATGGCATGGTCAGATTATCTTTAATTCAGAGGTTATAAAATAGGTCCATTTGTGTAATTATGAGGCCTTGTTTTCTAGAGGCCACCAATTAAATATAAAATATATAAACATACTGAAAATCTCAATCTGGTGAGAACTTTGATCCACATCTAATTTATTTTTTTTTTTTTTTTAAATCTAAGGCGTCGGATCCCAGCTGAGCCTTTGTTTACAAGTTATTGTCCCCATGAGTACTAAAGGTATCTGAGCACAAGAGGTAAAAGGCTGGATGTGGAATCAGCAGCAGCAGCAGCAGCAGCGGGGGAAGGAAGGGAAATGCACATTCATCCTCATGCTTGTACTTTAAACTGAGAAATCAAATGTGAAATTATCGTTGTAAAGACGTTGCACTAAGACAAATTATTCATTTTTAAATATGTTCTACAGTATTCTTGATGAAATCTAATGTACATTTACCTTGACTTCATGAATGCAATCTCTTTTTATATATGAATGTTTGTATGATTCAGTGAATACATATTTCAAAAAAAAAAAATCAGTAGTCACGGTGTTGTCAGTCACTCAAAGAAAAGTGTATGGAACCATCAATGGGAAGTTTACCTGGTACCCAATTTACAACACGGTAGACTCATTTATTAAGTTGGACTCATCTTTATCCCACTATGGGCTGGGGATGCAGTATGAATATAGTCTAAATGAAATCAATTGGTCTACTGGTCAGGTGCTCAAGTCCAATATTCTCAAGCAGAAAACCTGGGGTCTCTGCATCATCTGTTAGTCTGCAAGTAGCGTGTTGCATCTGCTCTTGTGTTAAATGTGTTTAAGTACAGAATCACACTTATTTATTCACACAAGTTCAATGTTATTTCCCTGTCTGTGCTTGGCCAACAGAAGATATATAGAGAGTAAACAAAATTAAGAAAAGAAAACATCTTAACACAAATCTCCCAAAATTGGTAAGACTGGTATTGGCTGATCTTATTAAATACGTGATTGGAGCATCCCTGCAGGGTTAAGAACAGCATAAAGATGACATACTAAATATCCAGCGGTAGAAATGTGTTCCTGTCACTCAGCATTAGTCCACTGATGCTTGCAGGTTTAAAAGGAAGCGGTCCATTTGGTTACGAGCCAAGTCTCTGTCCCAGATGGTCTTTGGTCCCATTGCTGAACAATTACACTGAGTTGAGAACTTGGGATCAGACCAGACCAGCCACTCTTTTGAGAAGGGTACTCTGGTCCTGGGGGTTCATGGCCTCATAGGTGTCCAGCTCCAGGGAGAAGGTGGCGTTGCCAGAGGTCAGTGTTCGTAGGATGGTGGAGTACCCCTTTGGTGGATGGGAACAGATTCACAGACAAGTTAAAGAAACTACACAAAAAAAAAGCACTCTATTTTTGAATTAGAGTCCTGAGGTCGACCCACCATCAACTCAGCCAGGGGCACAATGGCTTGCAGCACCTTGTTGTCATGACGACTCTGGATGTCTCTGATGGATCCCCGTCTTTGGGCCAGGTCCCCCAGCACAGAGCTTAGGTGCTCCTCTCCCACTGTCACCTCCAGTGACATCACAGGCTCCAAGACCTGCCCACCCGCTTGCCTCAGGGCCTGCGTCCATAGAGATATATGCAGTCACGCTTGAAAGTTTGTGAACTCCGTGTGCAATTGTAGAAATTCAGACATTTTACCATACCATTCTTATTTAATCAAAACTAGCCATTTCTTAACCGAAATAAGCAATCTATATCATCTACTTACAAGCTTATAATTCATGGTTTTACCATGGCAAGCTTTGATGGTTTACCTTAAGCATGCAGCGGGACACACAGGCAGACACCATGGCTGGAGACGTCCCTGGTTCCATGCAGACATTGTGGATCAGTGTGGATACGCCCTGCACAGGATAACCGAGCAGTGGACCTGAAAGAAGGAGGCATCAGGGTAAAAATGTGTATTGTGGTATCCCAAACAAAGGGCTTCATTGTTTACTTGGCCAGTTCTCTAATGGTACAAAGGGAGCTGATTGGGTTTGCTCCCACCTGACCACAAATATGCAGTTTCAATCAGTGTTACCTTGAAGGTAAGAGCTGTGCACTCCATTCTCCACTGCCGCTTTCACATCAGGCGATAGCTGCCCCTCCAGTTCCTCTTTGAACGTTAAGCCACAGGAAGTGCCAGCAGAGATGTCCGTAATGGGGCTGACAGCCAGGTCCACTGTCGCAACATGTCTTCTCTCCCCAACCTTACGATCCAGTGTGTCTGTACCAGGGAAAATTGGGAAATTGTAGTTTTCCTTTTGAGAATCCTCACAGGATCTAACAGTACTTTTGTTATTTCTCAGTGGGGATGAAACTCACTGAGTGTAGTTGTCAACACCATAACTCTATGCACTGACTGAACATGTCCTTTATTTGTTGGTTGTACCTGTAGTTGATACATGTTGGAGAATAGTCTCCCTGTAGGCCACCTGTAGTGGTCCAAGGTGAGTCTCGATGCCATACTCTCTCCTGATTCGATCATGAATGATCTCAATGTGTAGCTCTCCCATCCCACACAAAATGGTCTAAGAGAAGAGATTTCATGGACATTCAAAGTTGACTTTCATTCAATCCGGCAGATGGTCTGAATGATAAAAAAAGGAAAAACCCTGGCTAATCCTATGATGGTATTACCTGTCCAGAATCAGGGTCAACCCTGACTTTGAGGCTGGGGTCTTCTCTCTGAAGGCAGTTAAGTGCGTTCTCAAGATCTATCAGAAAACGGTTGTTGGAACAGTTAAACAGCTACGACACAATCAAACTATATTCAAAACAATATTAGTTTCATTGTCACTGACCAGCCTGTTTGGCCATGGTGGGTGGTTCTATGGAGCAGAAGAAGACTGGCTCAGGGACCTCTACCCCAGACAGGACCAGGCTGGCATGCTCCCCACGCTTCTTCCCATTCCCTCCATCATTTTGGGCCCGCCGGGCTGCAGCTGCCGCTGAAGCCTTGGATGAAACAATTGTGTCTCCTGTAACTGTCTAAGTGAAAGGGGAAAACATATGTAGAAATATAAACATTACCTTTTTGAGGAGAAAAACAACATTAAAAATGGCAAGTGCAAACAAACGAGCTCTGGACTGTGGGGCTCAAACAGTCTCATGAGACAAAAACACGTCAGAAATATGTCAGACACCACACGTTTAAAACACAATGCACAACTTTACAAAGTGCTTATGCACAAATTATGAAATATTGATGAAAATTCGAAAAGCAATTATTTATTTAAGCATCTGCCTCCTTATGTGACTGTTTGATCTCCATACTGGGCGTCAAGAGTGTATACCATAATTCCTCGTAAGCGCCACAGATTGAAAAAATTGTTACACACAAACGAGCACCTGATATATTACAATGCGACAGCAAGTTGAAGTAAAAGTAGAACTCTGAATAAACTCAGCTCCATCAAGCTGTAAGGTATCGGCTGCTCTACCTGCTTGAGTCCCACAGTCAGAGCAATGTTTCCTGCTGTCATCGAAGGGATTTCCACATGCTGATCAGCAAATGGCACCAGCAGCCTGCTCATCCTCTCACTACGGAAAACACCATACACAAAATATATCACATTAAACAGAGTACTACACAAAGACATCACTAAATCCTGGAAATATTACAATTTCATAAGGCCTGGAAGTATTTACTTGAAGCTTGATCTTGTAAAGTTAACGCATTTTCAACCTATTTTCCCATCATTTTCCATCATATCAATAGATTCTGACCAAATTCTTACTCACTCACTTTAGAGCTTTTTGCTTGCCTTGGTCTAACACCTTGCCCTGTGTTGAAGAGCCAGGCAAGCAAGTCGTTAAATGGCAATTTGATGGAAAATGATGGGAATACAGTGTCCAGGTCGAAAAATGGCCTTCACGTCATCATGACCTTCCACCTCCTGTGGTTGTCAGAGGTCAGTGAGTGTTGTGTGGTTGTAATGCCACTTACATGCCGTTCCTGTTGATGTTGTGGACAGCTGTCTGGGCTTTCATAGTACCGGAGTAGATCCTAAGAAACACCAGAGGACCACGCTGCTTGTCATGGAGAACCTTGAAGGCCAGGGCACATAGGTCATCCTGATACCACCGCCTGTATGGAGATGGATGAGGAAGAAGGCGCTGTAGCAAATAGACTAACCATAACAACCAAAAGTCGATATGAACATCTTTACTTTCTCCTGTGGAAGAATTCTTTAAGGTAAAACACCTTAAGATAGTGTTGTGAGTTTCCGTCTGTGTCATAGGGTAAAGAGTTCACTCACACCAGGTCATGGTGTCTCTCATTGGGGGCAGGTAGGTAGGCAGTGATGGCATCTAGAAGAGGCTGAACACCTTTGTTTCTCAAAGAGCTCCCGCAGAATACCGGGACCCCTTTACGGGCCAAAGTCACTCGCCGCAGAGCCTCTTGGAGCTGCGTGGAAAACACAAATCTGTCAGGTCAACACATATTTCCATCCATATTCTACTTAAACATAAACACTGGGCTCCTTTTTAGGCTTATACTGTGGTCAAACAACACAGTGCTTACTTTGATGGAGGGAACCTCATCAAAATTGTCACCAAAATCAGTGAGCAACAATTCAGCGAACTCATCGTCCAGATCAGCAACCTGTGAATGAGAATTACAAAAATACAAATTGGAGAAGAAATGTGGAATAAATTCACTAACTTCTGCACAATTTAACACTGTTTAAATTTGTGTCACTGTTAAATGTCAATGTTGTGTAAATGCTATTAGTTGTACCTGCTCAATTAAAGCTGCCCTGGCCTGTTTGGCCTCCTGTAGGAGTTCTGGGTTATCTGATTCGCTGAGGGTTGTGGTTTTAAACACACGTCCGTCTTCTTCTGTAGATTTCATCTTCCATATCATTTTCTGGTTGGTTAACAAGTCAACCAAACCTGTGAAGTTCTTACCAGTGCCGACTGGAATCTATGAAATAGAATTGCTCTTCATGAGACAATTAAATTACATGGTGACATGCAAGTTTTACTGTATATATTCTCTATCTGGGGCTTAAAAGCTCCACCTGTTAACACCAAAGTGCTGTGGTAGCACAGGGTTGTTATAAAGAAAATATTTAATTCATGTGTTGACCACTGAGCTACTTCCTGGTACGTGAATGCATCGCGCAACAAATTGAATTGCAGTACCTGAGAAAAGAATTGTATATTATGGGGTATCAGTATCTAATTATGATAAAAATAAGTGAACATTTTACATAGTTTCCATAGTTTGCTCCAAGGTAACACCATACCGTGCTCTCTCACCTCATATTGAGTGATGCACGCTCACCCGGTACTACACTCAGGCTTTGCAACTGCAGTGGCTAATCTATGCATGAACAGCCAAACAGGCTACCCTACCGTAGCATAGCAATATAGTAGAGTGGATCTATTCTTCTTGACAATACATTGGGTCAATGATGTGGTTGTCCTGATTATTCCAGGACTGTAGGAACTTAAACTACAGCGCTAATTGATGCTGCACACCGAGCTAGACGCCATGGGACTGGACAACATCTGTGCTTGTTTATGAATACTTACCTGGAGGAGGATTGGGTTGGCATTTAACTTCTTCCTTATGCTCTCAATAGAAAAACTTAAGCTATGGGAAAAAGACATTTTAAGAGTTATAATTTTAATCACCTGAATTTTGATTTTTTTTAAAAATAATTATATGTGGCTGGAGTGTTGAATCACTCACTTTGCTGCAGGCTTATCCATCTTGTTCAGGAAACAAATACATGGCACTTGGTGCTTGTCTGCTTGCCTCCACACTGTAAGAGTCTGAGCCTAATGACATTACACAGGGCGACAAAAGCACGTGTTCAGAGTACACCCATTATATAGCAAGACACACATTTGTACATAGAAAAGCAATTTCAAACAAGAGGCCAACCTCAACACCAGCAGAAGCATCAAACACTGCAACGGCCCCATCAAGAACACGAAGTGCCCGCTCCACCTCTAGAGTGAAGTCAACATGTCCTGAAATGACACACACATACACATGTAGTCTCTGAATGGCTGCCACTTTTAATTCCCATTTCTATGTTCTATTCCCTCGACTATGTTTCTTTGACAGAATGTCAATCGATTTTACCTGGGGTGTCTATAAGGTTTATTCTATGGCATTTCCAATCAAAGGTGACCGCTGCCGACTGTATGGTGATCCCACGCTCTCTCTCCTGAACCATAAAATCTGTAACAGTATCCCCATCATCAACATCTGAAAGAGAGAGAAAAAAATAGAGAGAGACAGCGTAAGAGATAAGAATAGGCAATGCAAGGGTAATGAAAAAACATCACGTCTTTACCATCCTACACACCTCCTAGAGCCCTTGTATAGCCAGAGTAATAAAGCATTCTCTCTGTGGTTGTTGTCTTTCCTGCATCAATGTGCGCCATAATGCCGATGTTTCGGATCCTGGGAATATAGAGCAGAGTCAGCTTGGATCCTAGAGCACAGTTAGTCTAAAAAGCAATTCTTGCAGAATGCTATTACTTACTTGGATATATCTGGATTGACCACAGTTCGCAATGATTTGACATCATCTAAGACAATGAACATGGACTACATCAGTGGTGATATGACTGAGAAGCAACATGCTGAAACACGATCACCAGGCATTGGCAACTAAAATGAATTAATTATAATTGATCTGATTAAAAAGAATGTACCTGGAAGAAAGCTGTAATGTCTTTTTATATGGCAGCTCACTCTCCATCTGCAGAACTGGGTCCCAGTTGTTAATAAATACCTACCCTGTGAATGACAGTCTTGCTGTTTTATAACTGGTTATCATGACATTCACATAAACCATTGACAGTTTAGTAATCACAATGATCTCTTACCCAAATCATCTTGGAAAATGTCTGAAACGCTCTAAATCAGATTTTCAATATGGGCTTAGTTTCCAAGCATATTCCTCAAAACATGATATACCCTCAAGTGAGCCATGGTGAAGCCGGATAGCCAAACACAGCCTGCACATATATCAATGTCAACTCATTTGTTACGACTAAGCTGTTACAACCGGTTAGGTATAATGTTTAATTCAACCCAGGGTGAAATATTTTTCAACATAGCAATAGCATCAACTGAATTGCAACTGTCAAATCACGCTTTCCCAAGGATGTTTTTAAGCGCGACTTCAAAATAAATCCCTAGAGAACATGCAAGCCTTACTTACAGTTCCAGCCATGTAAACAAAACTTGTTCTTTAGAGGTAAACGAAGGTAAATTTGTTCATGATTAATACATAAAGTTATACATAGAGTTTATACTCAACATCCCATAAATATGCGTGTAACTGACCCATCCAAAATTACGGTAAACCTAGTATTTACCGAAGCCGGTTGCATTGAACCAACGGACGACACCGCACGTTCTAATGACGTATTTCCTCTAACTGTTGGCTTCGGGGAAAATAACAACTGGTACCCAAGCCTCAAGAAAAAAAGACGATATAATCTGGATCTCCCCGAACAATTTTCACCTGTAACCTGTTCACTGTAATACTTAACTCTTAAGACACACAATGGTAAGAACGCAGCCTTTATCTTCCTATTACTTTAGCTGCAATAGGTACTACAACATGTTAGCATATTATGCTATTAGCTTAAGTTCACATGTGGCAGAATGACGTGCTCCTTCAACCCTGGACGGAGTTGTTGTTACATGGAGTTGTATTTACATGAAAACCATTTTGACCTCCACTAACAGATGATATGTTAAAACAACTAATTACTGCGTAATGATGTAAGATTTTTGTATTTCTTTTATAAAACCCCTTCCTCGATACAAACCAATGGCGTTCTCTTCAACTCGTTCTGTCTGAACGCAGTTGTAGGCGTTGTTTGTAAATACACTTACTGCCGTCAGTCTGAATTGTTGGTTTGACCATAAAATTGTTTCCAAAGAATGCGTTGTTGGCGTGTACAACCCAATTGCTACAAATTAATTGCTTGTGACCCGTTAGATGTTGGTGTGAGTGGAACGGCCTCAAGGGGTCGCTGTTTGTGATATAAGGGTATTTGTGTCTTGAGACAACATACTGGGGCAAAAAAAACCTGCTGGTCTAACTCCTTTGGGATGTGGAGCACAGACATATTTAGTAAAGTCACCCAGACGATTTTGTTCTCTATATTAACGTTGTATATTAGAGATTATTATCCTAAAACAGTAGTTTTCACCCATTTAAACTCAAGAGTATAGGGTTTTTTATTAAAACCACTAATTAAAACAGCTGATTTCAACAAGAGAGACAGGGTAATTAATTGGTGAAATCAGCTGCTGTAGTTGTGGTTTGTCAATTGTCTGTGCAGTGAGTTTCTGTGTCAATGTCAGCATATTCAGATTTTGGAAAAAAAACAACATTTTTTTTAATAGCCCCAGAACGAGCACATTGAGTTGCACCGCAAGCGGCACGGCTACCGCCTGGACCACCATGAAAGGAAGAGGAAGAAGGAGAGCCGTGAGGCCCACGAGCGGTCCCACAAAGCCAGGAAGCTGATTGGATTGAAGGCCAAACTCTACCACAAACAGAGACATGCCGAAAAGATCCAAATGAAGAAGACGTGAGTACACTCCAATCTAGGATCTAAAGGTGTCCTCTTTTTGAGCATTGACTGGTAGCAACAACTTGCCAAATGAATGGTCAAAACAATTTTGCTTGGTTCTTTGCAGCATCAAAATGCACGAACAGCGGAAGACCAAGCAGAAGAATGATGACAAGACCCCGGAGGGAGCAGTGCCAGCCTACCTGCTAGATAGAGAGGGACAGTCCCGTGCCAAGATCCTCTCCAACATGATCAAACAGAAGAGGAAAGAAAAGGCTGTAAGTATCCACTGATATCTACTTCTTCGTGGATTTGAGGCTGCTTTTACAGTGTGTTGCTCAGTTAATGTGGCATGCCATGGTGAATACTTACTATATACAGCAAACAAAATGAGTCCTGCTTTTATGTAAAACACATCTCTGTTGTAATTATTTATTCTATGTCAGGGATGTAGACCTATGCAAACATTGTTATTAGTTTGCTAGCACACATTTGTACTGCTCTCTTGACTCTCACTGTTATCTCCCTGTAGGGTAAATGGGAGGTGCCCCTGCCAAAGGTGCGTGCCCAGGGAGAGACAGAGGTTCTCAAAGTAATCAAGACTGGAAAGAGGCAAAAGAAGGCCTGGAAGAGAATGGTCACCAAAGTGTGTTTTGTTGGCGATGGCTTTACCCGTAAGCCTCCAAAATACGAGCGTTTCATCAGACCCATGGTAAGATCACCCTACACTCAGTGCATCTTTGAGTTGAAATGTTTTCAAGTTGTCTACACACCGTTTACTGTGCAGCACTGTTCATTTAGGATTGATGTTCATAACTGCTTAACCTGCATGATGTGATTTCTCTTTCTTCTCTTTTCACTCCAGGGCTTGCGCTTTAAGAAGGCCCATGTCACCCATCCAGAGTTGAAAGCCACATTCTGCCTTCCTATCCTAGGAGTGAAGAAAAACCCTTCATCACCCCTTTACACCACCCTGGGGGTCATCACCAAGGGAACAGTCATAGAGGTTAATGTCAGTGAGCTGGGCTTGGTTACACAAGGAGGAAAAGTTATTTGGGGTGAGTGTTAATTCTATTTTTAACAGGGCCATGTGAATCCCCAAGTCCATACAATGTGCATACACTTGCTTTAAATATAGCAGTTTTCACATGTGGCCACAGCTCTGAAATTGAATGAATGAATTGACCAGTACAGACTCAATTAACGTTAAACACAAACAATTAGTGTACAATGTGGTCTAACTAAAATGTTTTTTCTTCCCAGGTAAATATGCCCAGGTGACAAATAACCCAGAGAATGACGGCTGCATTAATGCAGTTCTGTTAGTGTAGAAGGACTCTGACCTTTATACAGACTGTGCCTGTTAACACCACTTATACTACATTTGGCTTGTGCTGTCGGAGAGGACAAGGAACGCAAAGGATCAACAAGCTATGGGCTTCAAATCACAGGACCATCGGGGAAAACATTGATGAACATTGTACTCTGTACAAAGTACTGTACTCTGCACTCTGTAATAGAAACACACAAAGGAAAATGAAGCAAAGTTTTTTACTTTGATTTCTGTGTTAGATTTGTTATAAATAAACCAGAGGTGACACACTATGAGTATATGTTTTTTTTCTCTTGGAAAAATGCTCCAGACAAAGCAGCTGAACAGTTGAAAGGCTCTAATGTGTGAATAGTATAAGCAGTCCCTTATTGATGTGTTACATTAGGTGTTAATATACTGGGATGAGGTGTCCCAGTAAATTCCTGTATCATGTTTGTCAAAAACATGATACTGCGACTGTTGTGTGATCTGAAACGAGCAGGAATCAAATTTGGTCCGGTGAAAGGTTGATTTGGTTATGACTGGATTAGCACTACTAAACCCATAATTTCCATTAGGGATGTGCCCGATAGTTGGTAAGTAGGTGAATGTGCAGAAGTTGGTTTGAGTTGTGGATCGTTCGACAGATTTTGTCATAGATGGAATAATGGTGGTGTGGGGATGAGTGGAAAGTTCATAGAGCCCATAATTCCTAGCTACACTCGGCCCTCTACATTGCTGCATGCCTTGCCACAAAACTAGAAATCCCACAATCACACTTTCCAGTTTGGCAGCTCAGTAGATGACATAAGGCTGCAACATGCTCAGGCATAAAGGCTGCAAAACTCCAATAATACATCAGCTCATGGTTATGCTTATAAACAATGTATAGAAAGGCTTGTCAGTATGTACACAGGGAGGGGAAGATGGCTAGTCAGCAGCTGGTCTATTAGTGAAGCAGATGGATTTAATGCTCCCTGCATCTCTTAATATATGAAACACACAAAGACACTGGTAATTTGTTGGCTGCCAGTCTTTCCCACTTCCAACATAAGCCAAGGATCAAACCACTTAGTTTTTTTCCTCTTCTTGATTTAATCTATTAATCCAGGTCATTGTGCTTTTCCTTTTTTGGATTTACCAGACGGAAACTGAAAGAACCCCCACCCGTTTCCTACGGAGAGGTTTCGCCTGCAGCCCCAAACATCTTTTGGTCACTGTAAAGTTTGGCAGCGATTGTAGGACTCTTATCAAGTGGAAATGGCTGGTTCCTATAGATAGAGCTGGCCTCTGTTCCTGGAGCCAGATAAATAAATTAATAAAAAAAACTCATACACACACATTTACTTTGGCCACATCTATCAAACTAGCATTGCTTTGAAATGGGTCAGCACAAGCAGCACAAGTCTCCTTAAGTGTATATTTGTAAATGATAATAAAGTGAATGGCAGACAATGACAAATACATTATAGGATTGCAACTTGAAGTAAAAGGATAAAGTGCAGGGTGATAGGTGGTGAGGAGCAACACAGTACTGGGGGGGGGGCGATACAAAGTATGATGGCTGGCGGCAGGAATGACTTCCTGTAGCACTCTGTGTCTCTCTCTCAAATATAACCTTATTCTCTGATATAGCGTTATACCGAGCTAAAACATGACATTATTTTAGATCTAAGAGATATTATAGTCTAGTAACACATAATGAAGAATATGTTTACAGGTGCATGTCAAACTCTCCAACAATGTGTTTGTGTACAGATAACATTCTGTTGACCAAATCAGATTTTGGCCACTGAATATTTGTTTTGTGTGAATTTTGTATATTTCGAAAAAGTATCATCAAACACAATCTGAAGGAGCTAAATGAGAAAGTGGAGGTTTTTTCCCCCGTAGGGGTCAGTTTGAATGGGCATGATTCAGGCTACTGATTCAGACTCCTAAATGCATGTGGTTGTTGTTCGCTGCAACAATCTATTTCCCCCCCTATCTTTAATTTATTTTGAAATGATTTAGAAGAGAAGTAGTTGAGGCGGACCAGTGAGCTAAGGTACCTTACCTTGACACCTGTAACTACAATATCCTAAACAATAACAAAAATACAATGTCCAGACAATTACAGAGCAGTGATGAGATGTCTTACCTTTTTATAGCTGAACAAACTTTTTCCTCAGGAACCAAAATATAGTTTACTTTCTTACTTACTCTTTTTATACATTCCTGTTTGATCTTATTTCTCCTTTATCACTTATTTTACTTATTTATTTGTCTTATTACCTGTTTTTTACTTACTTATTTGACTTTTTACTTACTGTGTTAAGTTGAGTTGACCCGGAGGACAAGAATTTCATTACTGGTAATGATGTTTGTATTGTTATTTAGTACATGACAATAAACTTGAAATTTGAACTTTTTACCTTGTATGATGGGGACATGCAAAAAATAGGTCTGGTCGCCTTCTGGGTCCCCACTCCTCTTTTGCTACCTTAAATGACCCTCAGCTTAATGTCAGGTCAGAGGAAGTCAAAAAGGATACACCAGTGACAATGAGATCAATAAAATTGTTTTAATTTGTGTCTACAGACATAAGAAAACAAAGAAGCTCTCTACTCAATTCTCTTTCACAATCCATTTCAAGCCCTTTGCCCAAAAGTAATTGCTAGCAAACAAGATATAAACGGTTACTTGCAATTTTTTTTTGTCAGGGTTTTAGCGTCAGCCACCTTTGGGTTCTGGAAATCTGACTTCACAGCATAAACATTTCCTTCCACAATTGAAACAAGTGGACAGGATTCAATTTCATACACATGTCGATCTCAAGAAAGTTTATGGCCAAGTCACGTTTTTAAGATGTGAACAGTAACTGTACAACAGCAGTTAAGGCACAGTATATACAGTGGTCTTCAAATAAGCAGAGAGGCTTTGCATTGGCTTTAACCGGGGGGAATACATTTGAAGAAACACAATTGCTGCAATGAAAGAAAAACACTGAAGTTATTAGCTACGTTAAAACCTTTTCACACCGAATAGTGACATTTGGAGAATGGAATCATCTTTAATTTTGAACCAGAAAGTGATGAATTTCAAGATTAAAAAAATAAATAAAAATGGGTAGACAGTATTTTGGAAAGAACCAAAAAACAAAACAAAAACAAGATGGGACAGGCCACCACTCCTTCAAAGATATAAAATACGATTACAAATTTTAATATCAATTCTGATCTCTCTGAACTTTGATTGGAAAACCAAAAATTTGAACCATTGAACTTTAGTAGTATATTTAAAATGTTTTGCATGGAGACCATCATGAGCTCACGCACAGTCAACCTCCAACTTTTTTTTTTTTTTTAAATTCTTATTATCAATAACCACAAAATTACTGTGACCATGGACACAGGGGGAAAAAATATGATCAGGGTCAGGGCCACTGTACGTTGTAAATACACTAGCCTCAGTGTTATTATGATACATAGAGACACATCTTTCCTGTATTTTTTTTTCCTAGCACTTGTTTAAAATAAGTACTTGTGATGCGATGAACACCATGAAGCCAATTTTATTTTGGATTGTTTATGAACCCATAATGGGGAACTTGTGCAAAAAAAGTTCAAATGTTTTACCAAAGCGTAATATAGCTCAACGGGTTAAAAATGGCTGAAATGGGAAGGATTAAGGCAGGTGTTTCTAGTGATCCACAAATATGGATTAAAAAGAAAAAAAACACCAAGTTATTTAGTGCACCATAAATGCACAATAGCCACATGCCATAGTTTCATTGACAGAAGGACACCCCATCCATTTTCTAATTAGAAAGACTAGACTAATCTTCAGCTCATGTGCAGCAGTGCTCTGGAAAACAAAAGGGAAATCACATTGACTCTCACTGAGACACCAAAATAAAGGCCCGGATCAAGGATAGCGTTCCAATCTTATAATTTTTTCATTCAACCGCCCCTGTGCTCTTTCAGCAGCCTGTTCATTCAGTGTAAGGGAGAAGCGACATTGGAGAAGGCCTGCTGATGTCCTTCACGTGGGCCAAAGTCAGACAGAGAAATCTCCACAGAGACCTCTTCAGAGTTCAGTCAGCTTGACTTCCTCTCCTCTGTCATCAGGCCGAGAGCTTTGTTTTTTTCCTGTCTGTGATTGATATTAGCCTCCACCAGAGGCTGATATTATGTGTAGTAGTCTAACTTGCCGCGTATCGTCTTGCAGCCTTTGGCAGAGTACACTGGCTCAGACTTGGGGAAATTGATCAGTTCTCCGGCCACCATGTTTGCCACATCTGGGTCCGGCGGCAGGTCCTTGGCGAGCATCTCGGCCTCGACACACTGGACAACGTGCTCGTGCTCCAGAGGCAGAAACGGGACAAAGAAATCCACCAGGTTCTTGTCTATTAAGCTTGCATGCCAAAACCCGCCTATAGAAAGAGATTGGAAAAGGAGACACCTTGGTATGAGGCAGTAGGGAAAGGTCAAGGTCTTAAAATCAAGCACAGTTTTCATGTGATATGAAAGCGTCACAGAGAGGGATGGACATGCAGTCTACTCACTTTGGTTGTTGTTGAACACTGACAGAGCGAGCGACGTTTCCAAGTCTTTGAGTTCAAGCTCGTGCCGCTGCCGCCCTGCTCT
Source organism: Gephyroberyx darwinii (assembly GCA_900660455.1). Classification (NCBI taxonomy): domain Eukaryota; kingdom Metazoa; phylum Chordata; class Actinopteri; order Trachichthyiformes; family Trachichthyidae; genus Gephyroberyx; species Gephyroberyx darwinii. The sequence goes on along the minus strand of CABFOQ010049284.1, from coordinate 5,287 downwards.
CCAGAACTTCAGAGTGGTCTGGATAATGCTCTCCCCTCCAGCATTACTATAAGGAACATCAGCAACAGGAAACATGTTCAGAAGAATTAACCTCGGATTACCTCGTTACCACACGGTTCACATTTACTACAAGTTATTTAAGTACAAGTCAGGGGAAGGAAGCCAAATAACGTTGCTATTGGTTCGTGTTGAGCACAGCCCAGACTTTTTTTTCCAATTCAAGCATCTTGTGAAGAACATAAGAACAAAAAGTGTTTGTTTTGTACTACAGCGACCAAAATGTTATACATGTAATGGAATGGAGGCAGAACGAAAGAGTACTGCAGGGACAGGCAGGAGGACAGGACAGTCAACAACAGAGGAAAACCCCACTCAGAAAAATGTCATTCCCAAATGTCATACTGTAATAATATTCTTTTCCATTTTCATTTTTGTTTCCCGGACTTGTTCCTTCTCCTCTGGTAAAAAACTACAAATTGTTCATCGAAGCAAATGCTTTTAGTCTGTTGTCACCTGAGGAAGATGAAGATAGCTTTCCGGTAGGAGACTCCATCCAGGTTGCTGTAGTAGTCCAGGTAGGGCTTAATGCTATCAATCAAACCAGTCTGCATCTTGTCCATCTCATCAAAGATGAACATGGAATGTGGACAGTTGGTGACGTTGCCTTTGATCCACTGCTGTAACTGAGACTGAGGATAAACAATAGGATACTTCATTAACAACAATATCACTGTATTTCAAGTATTTTACTTATTTTTAAAGCTAGATCAATAGATCAAGGCGTACCTTGTAGGTCTCAATGTGTTTTGGATGCGGGAAGTGTAGTTCTGAGGTAAAAAGATGAACAAAATTGCTGTCCATCCCCTCCTTGTAAATGTTTTTAGCAATGAGCTGGCTAACAAAATTCTTCCCCGTGCCAGTTGATCCATGGAGAGAGAGGACCAGGGGCTTCTTTGGGTTGGAATTGCTCATGAATCCAGTCACAGCTTTTAGAATGATGCGTTTGGCTATATGCTGTCCAAACAGTTTCCGGTCCAGGTCAACCTCCAAACCTAACAAGAACAGAGCAAAAAGTCAACATTTTTCTATTGGTATACAACATTGTATAATGTTAAATAGTCTTCCATCATACATTTCAGCAACATATCTGATTCAAATCCTGTCGCAACACGAATTTAAGTCAGACAAAAAACAGCGCACACACTTCCACAATACCACTGTGCACATCCTCACCTGTTGTATTTAAGGCTACCCAATTCCGATCACAACTTTCAACTGCATAGTAATTATATATCTTCCGCCCTAGAGCTGCACTAACACCGACAACAATTGTTGTTGTGATTGGATCGAACGCATTCACAACGACACTTGCTATTGAAACATATAACAGCAAGGGTCTGCACGTTAGTTTCATTGTCAAAACCACTTAATGGCTAACATTAGAAGTGTTAAATGACAAAACAATTAGAACATTAGGAAAAAAAACGGATATGTCAACCGGGCAAACTACCATCAGGAAGAGCGCGTATTGCGTCATGGCGTCATCAACATGCGACAACAAACCAAGTTCCATTCAACACCAGAAATGTTTTATGTTTTTTAGAAATAATGCAAAATAAATAGACGATTAATTTCAAGCTGCGTACTTTACCTCGCCTCTGGTGGAGCAGATGCAGTCAACGTTAAACCTGTCGCTAACGATAAATTAAGAGGTTTCAAGGTAACGCGCTATAGACGGCAAACTGTATTCTCCTGTGTTGCAGTTAACGTTACCATGAAGGGGTATGTTCAAAATCAAAAAACGTCACGACTTGTGTTTTCTGGATGTCCAACGTTACCTGATCTGTTGAAAGAAATCCACTCCGGTCGACAACATTCGTGGAAATAATAGAAAATATTCTGGTAGCTGGCCAAAAAGCCAGTGAGAGCCGCTGCCACGCCAACTGCTATGCTGGTACTGATGGGCTCGATCGCTTTGGTCATGCCTGTGAACATTAACATCGACAGCAGCAAAACGTGTCGCTTTCTCGGCTTCATTTCACACGGTTGTTACCCCTTCGTTGAACTCAACTATCGGGGGGTTGCAAATTAAAGTTAGCGTCTGCTGCTGTCTGCCAAATGGGGATGTATCGCAGCGAGCAGCCGCGCAAGATACCCGGTGGCAACACTGTTGTCAAGCACGTCAGGGCTCATGTGACGTCACGGTCCAAAGGTGAATTTCACCTGGGCTTTAAATAATATATTAATGAAGTTTTCCGCAATATTTCCATCACAGAGGTAATAATAATGCAACACTCTACAGTATAGTTCCAGATTCTCTGTAAAAACATATTTCTAATCTGTTTTATTTGGTGACTAAATAGTGTTAGAGACGTAAACAGAGACGTTAATTATACTGCATGAATTATTGTGCAGATGATATGAGCAAATGTCTCTGGAATTGTCATGGTGAACATGTACTTTTAAAAATGTATTTGCTTATTTATTATTATTATTTTTATTTTTTTGTTAACAGTACAGTATGGTCAAGCCCAAAACAGCCAGAAGAGGGCAGTAGCACCGAAGAAATTCACTCTCTTTACTTGTGTAAATTGACGTGACAAAATACTTGAAAGTTGAAACTAGCACAGTGGCTGTCCTGAACATTTTCAATGGGGTTCCCTGATGGGGCACAGGATCAGACTGATGTGACATCTATGAATGAATACATTTTTCTAAGCTGTTCTATGCGATCACGTTATTCATTCATTATCATTTGTTAACACTCATTTTTAAAAAAATCTAATTTCCATTATATTCTACCGCATTTCATTTATTCAATTAAAACAAGATAGGTAGGAGAGTGCTGCTTTCTCTCCTACCAGGAAGTTAATTGCATTCACCTGGCATCCCAGGTCTTAATCAATCCCTGATTAGACAGCTAGGATGGAAACTACCTGGCAGAATAGAAAACCAGCACTACTCTGGACCCAGAGGCCTGGATTTGAGGACCACTGCTCTACTGGTTTACACTTGACACTATTCATTCTGAATGTGAATCACTTTATTTGCCAACTACAGTCATATGATATATATATATATATATATGATACATCATATTAGTGATATACAGAGCTCATTTGTGTCTGTGAGAAATAAAAGGTAGAAATATGAGATCTGTTTTTGGATTTTGCTTTCCCATGGTTGTGCATGCATGTCAGATCTTTGAAGGCCTAACTGATCGTCTAATGCAAGCAGACATATTGACAAAGGCATTCCCCATTGAACTGAATGTTATAAGACCTGGAGGAAAGGGGAATGTTTTAGCTTTGAAACCTATAATTCAATACATTGACCCATTGCTCTCATGTCCTGTTTATACGTTTGAGACAGCAGAGTTAAAATCCTGTGTAGTTATTTTAACAATATGAGGTAACACACTTGTTTTGCTTTGTATCAATAAGAGTGCCCTATCCCTAACCCCTTCATTTTATTTTTATCTTGTGTTTTGGATCTTCAGATAAAGTTTTTTCTATTTTAAGAGAGGCTAGTTTATAGATACCAAATGTCTCTTCCAGTGTTTTAGCCTCTTCATGGCCTCCGTAGTCCCTGACCCGGTTAGGTTTTGGCACACAGACATTGAGGATGGGATGTGAATGATGACACACTGTGACCAAGAACAGATTTTGACCCAGTCTTGCAGCTGGATATGTAAATGCATAGCCATAACAAAAAGTGTTCAGAGAGCCAGAGAGGGGAGACAGAAGAGGGGAAAGCTCTGTTGTGAATAACAGTTCGAGACAATTTGTTGAAATGAAAGTAAGAGTAGAGTCTCGGCACAAAATACTGAAAAATAAAAAGTTTGGATGTCATAGTAAAAGGTCTGTAATGAGTTGAATGCACCCTTAGGGGACTAATTTGTTAATGCTGTGTGAAAGGTGATTGGGTCACCCACCCTTTAAATCAACTCATCTGCTGCAGGTGAACACAAGTGTAGCGATAAATTAGGATTAGTCAGGTGATATAGAGATCCCCCTTTAATACACCCAGCCTCCTTGGGATTACCTCTGGCTCAGGATGGAGGGCATGAATCTGCCAATGCTGACTGTCTCATGAGGAGAAAAAGTCAAACAAAGGACCTGTCATTTCTGCTGTTTTGAGTGTTTTTTTTTCCTCTGCTCCATCCCAACATTGTGGTAGCGTGTCCTTCCTGGCGTAGAGAGGGTCAAACAGTGTTCATTATGTTCCAGCATCAGGGCCCTCACTCGAGTTCCTCGGGGTGGCTCTTGGGGGTGGGGAAATGGTAAATGGTGGGGGAGGTAATGAGGCCACGGCCCCTGATGAAGCCCAGGCTCCCTTGCAGGCAGAGATAAGTCAGCAGCAAAGAGGGATTTGAGTTTCCTTTGATAGTACAAAAGCTGTGAAAAAAGAGAAAAGAAAGCTTGAAGCTGAAAGGCTACATCCCAACACCCGCTCTCTTGTTCCTGCTCCCATCGAATCTTGGCAGCAATTTCCTAGCCATAAGCGTCTGCACAATCCAATGAGATTCACAAAATAAATACCCAGTCTTGTTTTCATCGAGGTCATCAACTGACAAGGAGGAAAATAGTATAGAAAGAAACTTCCCTCCTTCATGAAGGAAAGAAAACATGTTTTCTTTTTGCTATAATACCTCACATGAAACTTAATGTCAACTTAACAAAATATTTAACTGTCAGATTCTTGGTAATAGTGATTTAATTCCTTATTTCAGCTTATTCATATTGGAGAACAACATTTTGTCTTTGGTTTTCATTGGTTTGTTTTCAAAAACGCTAGCAAACAAAGACTGTGAGAGTGAGAAGTGAAGTGTGTGTAAGAAGTGTGTGTGTGTAATGTTACTTTGTACATATTTATTATTTCACAACAAAATGTTTTACTAGTCTGACATTTTACATGGATTATAATAATATTCTATACTATACTATACTATACTATACTATACTATAATATAATGTGCTATACTATACTATTCTATACTATTCTATACTATACTATACTGTACTATAATGTACTGCAATTTACTATAATATGCTATACTATACTATTCTATACTATTCTATACTATACTATACTGTACTATAATGTACTGCAATTTACTATAATATTCTATACTATACTATACTATACTATACTATAATATAATGTGCTATACTATACTATTCTATACTATTCTATACTATTCTATACTATACTATACTGTACTATAATGTACTACAATGTACTATAATGTACTAATGTACTATTCTATACTATACTATAGTATTCT